>SGPL01000807.1:0-11280 GCA_004802705.1 Bondarzewia mesenterica
CCTTCACGTCCCCTCGAGACTCTCACGCTAACCGTCCCCCCTCCCCCCCTCAAAAATTGGGACTCTTTCTTTCTATTTCTTTCTTTTTTGTTTTGGGCAGGTACGACTTTTTCAAGTCCGAGTTGATCCGGTCGGGCTATTTCCAGGACAACATCTACGTGCACTTCACGGCGAGCTTCGCGGCGGTGCGTCCATGATCCGCGCACCCTTTTTTCTCTTTCTCTTTCTCGTTTCGTGGGCTCACATCTCACATTCTCACGTGCACGTGTACCGATCTCTCGCTCGCGTTGATTTCCTCCGACGCCCCCGCCCGCCCGCTCGCGTTAAATGTACATGCGTGATAGGGCACGGTCGCGACGACGGTGTGCTCCCCCGCGGACGTGCTCAAGGTGCGTCTCTCCCCCTTTTTTTTTGGTTCTTTGCGTTGGGGACTCAGACGAGCTTTTTTTCGTGTCGCAGAGCCGGATCATGAACGCGTCTGGGCCTGGATCGAACGTGCGTACCCGTACCCGCGTCGTCGACGTCTGGTTGATTTCGTTCTGACGGCGACGTTCTTTCTTTCTTTCCTTCTTTCTTTAGTCGTGTTTTGTATGTTTTGGGRGACGGGCTCATATATTCGTWTGATTTCGAAAAAAGTTATCATACATTACAACTACGGAAAATTTATTGGGATCGGTGTTTGATGGCCCAACACCTATCAACCGCGCTGGCGTCTCCTGGCGATAGTTTGCTATGTCACTGTCGTTCAAGATATCACCCAACCATCCTCCCGGTTTCTTGGCCTCCCTTGCGCAAAGAAAAACCCATCCACCTACACCCTCTCCATCCGAATCGTCCGTGACGACAGATCCCGCGCCCGAGGTACTACCGAGGACCGCGATTTGACTACTCCGTTCCGATTTTGAACTGCTCGACCCGTCCAACTCAGTATCCGTAAGACCAGGACAAGGCAGAACGGCGCCACTCTTATGACCTGAACGGGGGTAGAAAAAGCCAGGGCGAAAAGCGGGGATAGGGAAACGCTTCCTAAGACAAGGTGATTCCAAGCGAGGACTCTAGCCCTTGCGTCGCTTGCTTGGGCGCATAGACAAGTCAGGACAAGAAATCGAGGACCAACTTTTCTTGACTCGACGAGCGGCGTTGACAAATGGAGGTGATGGACCTGCATCACCAACGACGCCCCCCCAACGTCTGTGAAGATGACGTGGGAGGAAGAGATGATGTGGGAAGAGAAGGGGCAGGTTCTAAATGAGGTGCGGATTTCAGAGGAGGGGCAAATTCCGGAGGAGAGGCCTGATACTTCCAGGATCCTTGGCATTTGAGGTCTGTATTCATCACCTCTACAGCCCTATCAATCGAGAAGGCGGATGCGGCGCAGAGAGAGAGATAGGAATGATGTCTCTTGGGTGGTAAAAGTTCCGGATGATATCGCCGCTACCGTATACAACAGTGTGGCTTGACACGGGAGACGAAATTTGGTATTTCTTCGAAAGGGTATGAGTAGCATGTGGTGATCGATTCTCCCGCTAGGCTTGTCGTGTGGGGAAGTTTGCTACGAGCATGAAGGCAGATGGAGGGGACATCGTCAACAAGCGGTACGAGTCGATACTCAAATGTGTCTGCACCATGGCAGATCTGAAAAGCGACATTAAATCAGTCGTCAGCAGTATGCATTAACACTTACTTCTTCGATTGATGGAACATTGACCAACTTGAGATCAACGGTGCACCACCGATTCTCCAGTTCAGCCAAGATTTCGAATGATGGCAGAAGAGTGATTTTTCCGAATTGAATAGGCCAAATAAATCCATACGGACTGTGATATATAAAACGACGTGTTAGACATTACAACTGTAGGGGGTAGATCCAAGCCACGCACGGAGTATAGTGTCTTCGCCTGTATCCAAAATGACACTGCCGTACTTCATGCAACCCACTCCAACTGTACGAAAGCTTCAGGACTCTGTAGATGCCTGACAACGAAACAGACTCACCATGTCGCGCTGATGGGGGAAACAGTAGGGGAGAACTGGAACTTCCCGGTTACGATACGCTGTTTCGTCTTCATGCTGGACATTCTTGACGGCCTTCCGACCGTCGCGTTCGAGAAGAAGTGTATGACTTAGAAAGGCAGAGGACTCGGAAGTGATTGGTTGAGGAATAGCCACTGCCGGTTCCCACGGGTGAGAGGGTGTTTGTCTTGGATTGGTCGTTGGCATCAAACGGTCGCGTTATCGGCTTTTGAGTACAACGGCCAGACCCACTGCCCCATCGATTTTCTCCCTCTTTTGTTTCTTTCTTCTTCTCCTCACTGTTTCTGGCAGCCGACAGTCATCCGAGCTGCTTGCTAGCCCGTCTTTCCACTCACCCGCCACACCCAATTTCCAACAAAAAATTTCCGATCCAGTTCCTAAACCACTTTGACACCCGGCAACAAGCACCCACCGTCCTCCTTCTTTTCTCCTTTCCCCACTTCCTATTCCAAGTCTTTTCACGACACTTCAAGTCGTTGGCGCAACAGCTCACCCTCGAAAGTAGACAACTTTCAATTGTAGCTCGTGAACTGTTCACCATGGCCGATTCTGCGACGGAGATCGATCTTGACTCAGTCATTGACCGCTTGTTGGAAGGTGAGCTGTCGCTTTCAAGTGCCTTTAGTGCCTTCCGCACAATGTTATGAGCAATCCCGAGTCGTTGGGAGAACCATGGGCGCGATGTTGGCCATGATACTGTGACTCGTCATCAAAGTTGTCCCGCAGTATTATCTTGAAGCTCGGGAATTTGCGGTATGGTTTTCTACCCTTTCAGAGGCCTCCTGGACCGTGTGGGCACACTTTGAGAGCATGATCTATGCCAGCGGGGAGGTTGTTGGTCGGCAAGCGACCGCTAGTATGGTTATGTAACTGGATGGATTCTATGTTTGTCATGGTCGGGCTGTTTTGGCGACCCTCGCCTTCACCATTATTTCCGCGATTTTTTCTTTGCCATATAGCATGCTGCGATGCCATCTCGATATCCGTTGACTGAACGCGATTCCATCTTCGTCTAGTTCGAGGCAACCGACCTGGGAAGCCTGTCCAACTACAAGAGTACGAGATCAAGTATCTCTGCACCAAAGCCCGAGAAATCTTCATCAACCAGCCCATATTGTTGGAACTAGAAGCGCCCATCAAGATTTGCGGTTCGTCATTGTCCTGAGCTGAGCGCTCTCCCCTCTTTGCAGGTCTCCTTACCCTCCTCCGTAGGTGATATTCATGGACAATATTATGATCTCCTCCGGCTTTTCGAATATGGTGGTTTCCCACCAGAATCGAACTACCTTTTCCTGGGCGACTATGTTGATCGAGGGAAGCAGTCGCTCGAGACAATCTGTCTGCTGCTGGCGTACAAAATCAAGTATCCTGAAAACTTCTTCATTCTACGGGGTAACCACGAGTGCGCGAGTATAAATCGCATTTATGGGTTCTACGACGAATGTATATGTCCTTTCCCCTCTCTTCTGTAGGCGCGGTGGGAACTGATTAAATAACATTCGTGTAGGCAAGCGGCGGTATAACATCAAACTGTGGAAGACATTTACAGACTGTTTCAATTGTTTGCCAATTGCCGCTATCATCGACGAGAAGATCTTTACAATGCATGGGGGGCTTAGTCCGGATTTGCAGTCAATGGAGCAAATACGGCGTGTGATGAGGCCTACAGATGTGCCTGATACAGGTGCGTCCTCACTGCCATCGCTGAATTGTCGTCTTCCTAACGTCAGCCTGGTGCCGGCGCGGATACAGGTCTTCTGTGTGATCTGCTGTGGTCAGACCCAGACAAGGACATTACCGGCTGGTCAGAGAATGACCGAGGGGTGTCATTTACTTTTGGTCCCGATGTAGTCTCGCGATTCCTGCAGAAGCATGACAT
This sequence comes from Bondarzewia mesenterica, assembly GCA_004802705.1. Taxonomy (NCBI): domain Eukaryota; kingdom Fungi; phylum Basidiomycota; class Agaricomycetes; order Russulales; family Bondarzewiaceae; genus Bondarzewia; species Bondarzewia mesenterica. The sequence goes on from SGPL01000807.1 coordinate 3,914, forward strand.
GGATCTCATATGTCGAGCGCATCAGGTGCGTAACGCTAGATTTACAGATTGGTGGCGTTCGCAACGGCAGTGGCTGTCCTTTGGCGTCAATCTCGTTGAAGATCTTAGACTTGTGATGTCTCGCCTTCGCCGTATACTTTGCATTCTTTCCCTTTGTTTATGGCCTTTTGAATTTATATTGACTCTGATTTCGTTCTGGTACAGGTCGTGGAGGACGGGTACGAATTCTTCGCCAAACGACAGTTAGTCACGTTGTTCTCCGCACCAAACTACTGCGGAGAGTTCGACAACGCAGGGGCGATGATGAGTGTGGACGAGACGTTACTATGCTCCTTCCAAGTGCGTAATTATCTTTGAGATAGTTCTCTGTCTCTGCCCTCACACTGCATCCATTGACGCATCGCACAGATTCTAAAGCCTGCCGAGAAAAAGGCCAAATATCCATATGGAGGGATGAATGCGGGACGACCGGTAACACCGCCGCGCAAACAGAAGAAGAAAGACGGCAAAATGGGCTGAGTGCCGAAGAAGAATCCCGAAGCGTCAGATCGGATAAACATCACCCCGCTTTTTTTTGAGTCGTTTTTATTTCCTTCAGTTTCGTCATCCCCAATCTCGGTTTTTTATCGTTGTCTTTTTGCGGCTGGCTGGTCGGCTCTCGTGGTATCTGTCAATGGGGGGCGGGGAGGACGTAGGTATGAGTTGGATTTTTAGGGACTGGGTCCAGCGGGTATGTAAGTATGGTATGAGCCAGGAGGGCGCGGGGAATTGGGAGGACGGGTGCATATATTGGAGGCGCGGGCGAAGCATGGAGAGGTCTTAGAAAGGGGATATGTGCAGAGCGAGACGGCGCGGAGAAAAGTAATGACTGGAACGCGCATGGACAGCACAACACACATAGGATCCGTTCGACTCAAATATCACGTCCGTTTGTATTCGTCAGACCGCACCTCGACTCCTTTATGTCTTTCCGATTCGCCGTGTACGCACCTGCCACCCTCAGACGCCGTAATTGGACGCTTTTCTCTACCTCGCGCCTCGCTTTCATCATCACCCCGCTCTTCGTTCCTGTTATTTGTAACGGCCTTCGTAAGTTGCACTGCGCCTCAACGTTTCAACCCTCACCTTACTACACAATCTCTTCTCTCGTTTTCTCCGTCCTCCGTTCGTCCGTACTCACGTGCCTATTTGCGTGCCCTATCGCTGCCCGTTCAGATACCACATCCTGACCCTGCGTGTCCATAATAGCCCTTGCCCATGGTCTGTCCATCCTTCTTTTGTCCAAACTTGATCCCCACATCCACGCCGCGAACCCCTTTTTGATAACTGCTGCTTCGCCTCCCCTGTACATACATCCACACGCCAAAACCTTCTTTTTTTTCCCTCTCTGTTTCCTTTGTCTCTGAATATCTGCGTGTCTTGCGTTTCCTCGCTTTCTCTCCTGCTCTTTAATTGACTGTGAGAATAGGCTACCGGCTCTCGTTACAATATTTCATATCTTTTTCTTTATCCTAACTCTTCATTTTGTGCGAGTGTGCTGGTACCGTTGGTCTCAACTCTCGACAAGTAAGTCCTACTTGGCCCGGAATACCTTGTGGCCGGTAAGCTTGTGGGTACATGAATTTCGTGATGTCAATGTACATAAGTTAGTACTTGTATGGGCCTTTTCGGATGTGCGCAAACAAACTCCGCCCGGCAGATCCAGACGATATCAACGTCCAGCAAAATGCCCTATCTTGCTTAAATTTTCGTACAAGGAGCACAATCGATCTTCCGAACCGTTCTGGTATGCATGTTGGCACACTATTCATTACAAGCTTGCAGTGTACATGGACGGCGGAGAGCAAGTGAACTGTGTCGGTCAGTTCCGATGCTAATTTTATTCTCACATCGCCGCGTGTTTCGCCTCCCTAGCTTCAGCGGAGCATTGTTTGGCATTATTTGTTCTTGGACAGATGTACGCTGACGTACTCAACATGACAGTCAGTTCTGAATTGGCAAATGTACGCTGATGTACTCAACACAACAATCAGTTCTAAATAAAACTCGGGGAAGTGCCGACTGCGTCGGTGGCGACCTTGCTTGCATTGAATTGTGTTTCTCGCAGGCGGAAAAGTAGACAGATATCAATACATTGGTTGTACAAACATGTGGCAGACGCAGTCGTAATTTTACATGAAAATGGAGAAGAACGTGAAAATTTTGTTGTACAAACATGGGGCAGATGCAGTCATAATTTGTGTATGTGTAGTGAGGACAGTCGCAGAAGATCAAATAAGGATGCTGTGTGTGTGTCGTGTATGTGTAGTGGAAGAGAAATATTGCATCTGTTGGCGATATTGTTTAAGAAGCGACTCGGAACTGGAAGACAGTGGAAGACTTACTTTGAATTTAGCAGTTGCAGAGCGGCATGGTGCCTATGATGCCATTGCGGTTATCTAGGCATGGGTTTAGAGACCAGACTGGCATCAGTGGTACGGAACATATGTTTTGCATTGTTTGCGTGGAAAATTTGTATCAGAGGGCATGATGGTCTGAAACTTCGAATTTGGTGTGTGCAGTCTCCTGTACAAAGATCAGTGCCATCGCATGTCGAAAAAGGCTTCAAATCGTAACCGCGAGCTTGGTATTTCTGTACGAGTTGGACGTGACTCTCGTCTGTCATCGGTGAATTGCAATTGATGTATCTGATATGGTTGAGAGTGTCTTGGTAGCCGACACATACGTAGTCTGCTGCGACATAGTTCATGTGCATAAAACCATTCTCAATTAGCAACAAAGAACAAAGAAAGACACGCACCAACTGTTCACCACATTAACCAGCGTCTTCGACAGGTCCTTTTCTGAGATGACAACTGCGTTGGCAGACCCCTTCAAGGGTACACTAACTCCTAAGTGTTGATCATCTCTGTAATTGTTGAAAAATGGATTGCAACGGTCACCATTCAACGGTGGACCAGGCGGAATGGATGGCAGAACGATGGTCTCTGTGATGGACGTGCGTCGGTACATGTGTGAGCTACGACCCCGAGTCTGTGACCCCCGGCACTGCACCGGTATTCTCCGTTCTCCCCCCTCGGTGCCTCTCTGAGTGGCTCCCTCTTCTGCGTGATCTTGCCGGCTCCTCTGCCTATGGAGTACTACTCCAACGGTCCGCAGGCGATACGAAAGGCGTCAGATGAACGAAATCGATGAAAGTGATGAAATGTGAAAAAGAAACCCACAGAAGCAGTCCGATAAGTAAATCAATTGCGTCTGACTGTAGCTGATTTGTCTATTATATGGACATGTTTGTTTCTGCAGATGCTTATGTACAATTTTCGGGTGAGACTGACCTTGCAAGCAAGGTAATTTTAATGGCCAATCTCAAAAATAGAGAAAAAGTTGTTGTCGACAATGGAAATGCAGACGACGCTGCGAAAGAAATCGCCTACGAAAAACCGATTTCCCATGGGTGGGAGCAGAATTTCGCACATAGTTCTAAAATGAAGACTGTTAGTATCACTGGATCAGGACCCGCGAAGCTAGCCCGATGTTTCTCGGGAAAATAGCATATTTGAGGGTCAAATTTAGCCATTTTCTTCCCCGAAAATAGCATATTTTAGGCCGCGGAGCTGATAAAACTGCATTTTCTTAACGGCCGATAGCATATTTGAGGCCGAGTCTGCTATTTTTTTTTTCAATTTACGCTGAAGCTGGCAGAATGGAGGGCAGATTCTAACAGAAACCCGCGCAAGGTGTAACATAACGTGACTAAATGTGACTATCGTGACAAATCGTGACAAACCCTCATGACTATAGCATATTTTGGGCCACTTCAGGACTCGAACCTGTGAGGGTCTGGAAGTGGTAGGACTTTGGTTTCGCCCTTGCGAAGGGGCTCATCAGAGGGCTTAACCGCTGCCCTAACCATTCCTATTTTAAGTACTACCCATACATAGGTTACTGAGGGGGAGTATGGTCAAGTGATATGACTACCAGGCACCATTGGATTGGTGTGGGACCCCGAACAGGTGGGTATTTTTGRGGGGTGCAGACTAAGTGTGGGTTGGGGCTACCTCCCATGCGGCCATCTTAGGAGACTTTAACTATGGTTTAAGGGCATTTAATCACCCAGTTCGGAGCTTTCCTGTTGAATCCCCGCAACACGCTCTCCGTCAAGTGCATTTGTTTGCCTTTTTGCTCTCCGTTGAGCCCCGCTCTCCGTGAGTGCATCGTCCATCCCATTGCGATGTTCTCGGTGCACGTGCCTATGGCAGACCATTCAACAGGGGGGGTGCACTGCACAGTCCCCTATGTTGCACTTTCGTTCTGCCCAGGTACGCACCATCTTTCACCCTGGCTCTTTCCTCTCTATTTTTTACTTATTAGTTGCACTTTCATTCGGTTTAGAGCTACTAATTCATCTACTATCTATAACCCATCAAATTTCTGTCCAAATTCTCAATGTCGACCGAAAATGGTTTGTACACATACCAGTCTCAGTCCAGTTTCACGATATCAACACAAGCGCAACAACCCTGCTCTCTGGCATTTCGCTCGAGAGGCTCATTGCCAACTCGCAGCCAGCCCACAGATTCACTCACGGGTAACCCAACAGGTGGCGGGTTGTCAGAAAGGTGTTTTGAGATCGTCCAGGAGTACAGAACTGGCAAGGTCACCAAGACCCATGCCATCATCAGACTCCAGTGCATCATCTCGCAGGAGAACCTCACAAAAGAGGGATTCAAACAGTCCTTTGGCACCTACCTGGATATGCTCGACAACTTCGAGCGACAGCAATCAGCCGCCCTCACTTTTGGGTCAGGGGCTACCCAAGTCATCAGGAGTGCCACGCCTGCTCGACTGGATGGATCAAATGGGGGTAAACCCTCTAGAGAGCAGAATGGAAATAGAGGGGAACCTGAACAGCAGATTGACGAGCGAAGGGGAAACAACGCGAATGCAAAGCGATGCCTCTTCGAAATCGAGCATGACTCCGATTTGAATGGCGATGAAACTGGGGGACCATCGCATCGACATCGCATTAACCTCGAGCTGTGTCCCTGGCTCATTGAGGAGCGAGGAGTCGAGAAACCCTTGTCCGAGTCTCTTGAGCAGACTCGGCTCATGCTCACAAATTTCTCGAGCGATCCAAAACTCGTCAGATCCTCCATCGTCAACACAGCCAGTTGCCCTCTATTCCCAGACACTGAATGGATGCACATTGTTTTGGGAAAGGCCGTCGATTTTGACCAAGTCCTCACCGCATTCTCCTCGACCACATACTCTACCATCCACAAAGAGAAAATTGGTGGAGTCGAGTTTAGTCTCCCCTTAGCAGTCCCGGCCAAAATAGTTCAAGGCCAGGGAGAGTGGACCACATGCTGGAATGAGGTGGCTCGAGCATATGCCTTCGTGTTCCCTCACCGCCTCACTGAGCTCAACAACTATTACAACCATATCAGCTGACAATTTGCTGCAGTCCACCCCTCATTTCATGGCTGCATCATCCAATATAATAAAGCCATTCGCACTCGTGTTGCCAGCTGCCGTCACCTCACGCTCGACGACTTTGTGGCCTTCGATGATCTTAGGTTGCAATGGACCACCAGCATTGGGGCAGGAGTTGTTAACGCTACCAGCAGAGCAGGAAAAGGGGACACGTGAACTAAGCGACAGAGATCAGCATGCAAGCATTGGAATGATGGGCGCTGCCCGTTCAACAATGGATCGTGCTGTTACCTCCATGTCTGCCTCAAGTGCCGATCACCTCAGCATGCAGCTAGCAGGTGTGCCGCCGGAGACCGGAAGTGACGAGGTCCCATCTCCACGTCATCGACGTTCATTTATCTGGTCTGATTTAGGGCTCTCATTCACACCTTCGGCATCATATTCTGAATGCTCATTGCCTCTCTCGTCTCCACTGCTTCATGAACTTCAGCACACTACTGCTCTCAAAACCATATCTGATCACCCTCATCTTTTCAAGATCATCACGCTGATCAATGTTTGCCATTTTGAAGAATTACTTGTGACACACCCGAACCGCCCTTTCATAGACTCTGTTCTCAAGGGGCTACGTGAAGGATTTTGGCCAGCGGCAGACACTTCAGATGTTACATATCCTGAAACCTGGGACAATTCATCACGAGAGCTGTGTGAGGCTCAGCAGGTCGAGTTCGCACATCATCATATACAGGAAGAGGAGAATTCGGGTTGCTTCTCTCCCCCTTTTGGAACGGAACTCCTTCCCGGGATGTATAGCATGCCCTTCGGGGTGGTTCTGAAGCCGAACTCTGAGAAATTTCGCATGGTTGTTGATCACAGCGCCGAACCCTATTCCTTAAATTCTATAATTCCACCTCACCAATCTACTGCGCAGTTGAACGACATCCACGACCTCAGGCGCTGTCTCCGGAAAGTGCATCGTGCCTGTCAGGATGCTCTTATCACCTTGTTCAAGTCAAATGTTTCGCACGCTTATTGTTGCATTCCTATGCATCCACTTTGGCAGCTCAAACAGGTCATTACCTTTGAGGGCCAACATCGTGTGGACCGGTGTAATATTATTGGGAACAGGAAGGGAGGAGATCTATGGTGCGCCTTCATGAGCCTTGTGCTATGGGTCGCAATCAGCGTTCTCGATCTTTCTGATCTTCTTGCTTATGTGGACGACACCTTCTCTTGGGATCTTGAGGGTCGGCTCACTTGGTATGATTCATATGGCCAGCTCTTCCCGGAAAAGCAAGCTCGCTTGCTCATGCTGTGGGATGATCTGGGGATCCCACACGAGCATTCAAAGCAGATTTTTGGCTCACCGTTGTCTATTATTGGATTTGAAGTTGATACTGGGCTAATGAAAGTCAGTTTGCTGAAGCAGAGGCAGGATGAGCTGGTTGAAGAAATTCAGCGTTTTGGACATCGAACGAAGGGAACTCATCGCCGACCACTTCGAGAGTTCCGACGGTTAGCTGGATGGACTAGTTGGGCTCTCAATGTCTTTCCACTGCTTCGGCCTGGCCTATGCTTGCTCTACCGCAAGATTTCCAACAAAATTCACCCTCACCAATTGGTGGAGGTTAGTGTCGCTCTCTTTAAAGAGCTTGAATGGCTTGCATCGCATATCGAGCGATCCGATGGTGTGTTTTTCTTTACCTCAGTCGCATGGAATGCGAAGGATGCAGATGGAGCCTATTCAGTCCCTTAATACCGTCTAAGACGGTCCCGCCGAACGTGCATTCTCGCCGACAGAGACTGTCTAGCGGACCTGGGCCCAACCAGCTACCGCCGACAGTACTATACCGTTGGGCCCCAGGATTGGTGCAGACAGACGATAACGGTTGGGCCCAGCATGGGTTCTAATTCGCCACTGGTGGATGGCCTAC
>SGPL01000808.1:0-11274 GCA_004802705.1 Bondarzewia mesenterica
TCGGCCGGTCGGGCGGAAATGCTCGGTCGGTTCGTCCGCGAATCGTAATCATGATATGGGCGGGGGTGAATCCTTTGCAGACGACTTGAATGAGAACGGGGTACTGTAAGCAGTAGAGTAGCCTTGTTGCTACGATCTGCTGAGGTTAAGCCTTTGTTCTACAGATTTGTTCAACACCTCGTTGGACTCTTCTCTCTTTCCTCCATGCGCAGAACTTCAGGGCAGGCTGAATCCAGCTTTGCACTCGTCTGAGCATGCAGACAAAAGAGACGAGGGGCCACTGACGAGTTGCTTTAGGGCAGGTCAGAGACACGTGCTGAGAACCAAAAAATAAAAACCACAGCACCCAGGATTCCCGCGTGGTCCCCCACCGTGGTACTAACTGGGCGGCACTCTGGTTAACTGCGCAGATCGGACGGGATGCGGTGCTTTCAGAGTCCTATGGCCGTGGATAACATGTTTGACAGCAAACTCATCATATCCAGCTGTCACGTGCCCTCGTCCCTTGTGCTTTGTGGACAGGTTTTAAGGGCTGCACATTTTCGACACCATCCGGACTCATCCTGGCACTCATCTGGCATGTGACCTACAGCTTATCTTTTCTCAAACTCGAGCGAAAACATCAGCCCATTGTAAAAACGCGATATAGTGGACACGTATACTCACGCCTCAAGCGAAACGTGACATAGTGGGGCCAAACAGAGGCCACTTCCCTTTGTATGAGGGGAACACACTGAGGAGTCAAGGTGCATGACAGAGACAAAAAATGCGAGACAGCATCGACATGAGATGCAAAAAGGGCAGCACGAGTGGGATTCAGACTTGGGAAGCACAGTACGTCTTCCTGAGCAATGGATGGCTCTCGATCAACAAGCATCGAGAGAGCCATCGGGCGCACGAGACACCTTGCCTGTCTCTCGCCACTTGAGGGAGATGACCTCTCCCTCGGTGGTGGAGGCGGTGGGCATTGGTGGGCTTGTGGTGTGGTCGGCAAGAACGTGTTGAGGGCAGGTCGATTTAAAAGTGGAAAAGGGATGACGAGCATAGGGCGGGCACACTCGACGCTGAAGGACGAGTCCAGATGTTGTTGAACTTAGGGCAGGCGATGAGCCGGTCGTGTCGACCGATGTATCTGAATGACCCACTAGACATCTTTGTTGTGTCCGACTCTAAGGTCCTCGGGGATACTCGGCAGACATTGAAGACCGGCTGTCTGATTTATCGATAAGTAGCACTGCACCTCTGTCCTTGCCTGTCAGAAGGACGCCGAGTTCATTTCACCTGAGTTCATTTCATCACAAAACTTGTAGCAGGGTGCAGTCCCGACCGCATCCTCAAATTGCCCAGCTTTAAAGTTTAAAAAGCCCTACTGCAGTCGGAGCTTGCCAACTTCGAATCTGATGACGACGACTTTGTGAAGCTCACTTTGTACATCTAGACGGTGTTCATGTGAGCGCTCGAAGAGAACGGTCTGATTTGTTGAAACAGAGGTCCTTCACACATAAGGTCAGAGGGACAGCAGCAAGCGCTTCTCAAATGCAGAAGAGAAGACTCAAAGGATGTAAAAAAGAACAAAAAAAAAGCGAAAAGTTGTGTGGGAAGAGCAGCAAGCGCTTCTCAAATGCAGAAGAAAAAGCCTCAAAGGATGTAGAAAGAACAAAAAAAGCGAAAAAAAAAAAAAAAAAAAAAAGAAAAAGGTTGCCACCAGAGCAACATCTACTCGGGCGATGGCGAACCTATCATCGCCTGACACGGTTCTTCTGCGGACTGATACTGAGGGTAAAGCGAGCTTTTGTTATGTTACATAAAAAGCAAAAGCGCAGAACAAAATGAGCCTGCGGGATGCTGTACACCGCACCGCATTGAGCTTACCGGGTTGTTTATCCACACAGATAAAATGGGACATGAAAGCACACATGGAGAGAAGCGCGTATGAGAGTAAATGCCCAAACTGAGAGCTGTTCGATATGCACTAAGTCTCCCAAGACACAGCAAAACAGACCGTGCGCGTGAGAGCCTGAAAGTGTCACCACTATAATATCATGACACATGACCTAGACGATGCGCCGCGGCATACGTGCCCATGCTTGTGCTGGAGCCGAAGAAGAGCTTGTCGGACACAACGCTGGCAGACAAAGTGCCGCATCCGAAAGAAGGAAGGAAAAAAAAAACAAGCATAAGAAGAGCCTTAGCATCAAACACATGGTCGTCCAGGGTCCCACATGATGCCAGCAGCAGTACTCGGAGAACGAGAAGGCGTTATGGCATATGTACAAGCACTTACATCCAAGGAGTTTGGCGGAGAGAAATCAGAACATGGGGCAGCTGCACCGCATTCCAGTCCGCTGGGGCGGTCAGCCATAAGTACTTAAGTGGCGGCCCACTATTAGGGCCCACCGGACTGGGCAATTCTGCTGCCACTGCAGCCGTGGGACTCCGTTACATCAACACAAGAATGTTTGGTGCCCCGAGCTGCCCCGAGTCGTCTTGAAGTTCGATCCACACAAGAAAACAGAAAAAGGTTCGTCATATAGGTATCACATCAGATATGCTCGTACGGAGACTGATTCTCCAAGCGCTCTGTAGCACAGTATGCACGCATAGCACTGAGAAACATTGCCGACGCTGGTAGAAAGTGAAGTATAGCAACCCGTCAAATGTTCCGCGACCCCGAGTCAAAGATCCTCAGCGATCTTTGATTCAGATGAAACCCGAGTACGCGCAGGATGTGATCGACTACATACCTATCGAGACAACTGTCGATGATGCCTGAAGAAGGTGAGTTCACAGCCTGTCAGCATGACAGCTCACTGCGCAGCATTCGATGCGAGAGGCTTCGCGAGGTGCGCATCTTATGATGGCTCGGGACTTGGGAGGTCGAGAATCCTATTATCCGAGTCCTGATACTACCACCAAATTGATAGTTTGGGAGGTAAGAAAGTGCCAGCTTAGATTTTGTTTGCATGGTTCTTGTGCGTTCCAGATATTCATTCTTCAATCACTTAGTAGGTTCGCGCGTTCACCGGCGGGTCGTATTGGCTTGACCCTATTCCATGCATCAGCGGCGGGACTGCAAATCACATTGGAATGTACTTATGGCCACTCAGGTGCCTCTCTCTGTGCCACAGTCACAGCCTAACTGTCATGTCAGACGTGCCTTCAAATCTTGGCAGGACAATCCGAGCATGTGTGCATCAGGGAATGCCAAATTGACAGCAGGACCTGACTTGCATATATGTACATCCCAGTACGGCAACGAGTTCCTTTCGCTGAGCTGAGCGTCCACCACGTCGGCCCATAATTGATGTTTTCTTTTAGAAATGCGTATTAGATCGTTTTGGAAAGTTCAGTCCGTCGAGGTGTGGGACGCGGCAGGCAGGGTGAGCTTTTCGGCGACGCGATAGACCACTCCCATGTCACGACCGAAGGATTGGGAAGGATCATTGCGCCCAGATGGATCAGATGCATCGATGCTGGGAAGGTATCGACCGTATTGTCGAGGTTACGCGTGGAAGTCCGAACGTTTTTTGTTGCCATAGGCGGCAAGGTAGCAACGCCGCACTGAACGAATACAGTCGCGTTCGCGAATTCGTCAACGTACTGAAGAAATCGACCTGTGCGAGAACGCCGGCGGACCGTGCAACAGAGCTCGTACCGGTGAACGTTCAAGACGCACGTTGGGACCGAGGGTTACCATTCACAAGCAGGGCGTAAAGAAGCCTTTTGGCGCACTATCTCCGCGATCTCCAATAGCAAACCCGCGAAGGAAAGCGCATCTGGTAATTAACAACTCTCGAGATACAAATGTCGCGACGATCTCTGCATGGTAGCCGCCGGCACCAACCGTGAGCTGAACTTGAGCCTGGAGCCATCTGTGTATCCACAGCACATACGTGCCCTATACCGGTAGGATCCCTCACACCACGATAAGTAGCAAGGTTTTGGGAAAAGCCGGGTATCGATGGGAGGCGGACGACCGTCGGTGAAAGGGTCAGCCCGTGCCAGATATTTGACTTGCACATACTTATCGGTCTCGTGAACATCTGCCCCTGCGCCGTCCTTCCAAAAAAAGAACACGGTCCTGAGTAACAAAAGACTGTGGTGCTTCGCAACGATGGCGTCACCGTGCTTCCCATGCGAGCAGGTGAGTCCACCCGCAGCCACTTCAAGAAGCCGTCGAAACCATCGAGAAGCACAAAGAAAGGGCGACGCCCCTCCGACCGCAATCATGATCAGATCGCGGTTCCCAGCCATGCTATAATTGTATGACTCAGTCACTGGACGAGTACAATACTGTACTAGGATGTCGGACTGCTGTGGCATGGAACGTACCGAGACGCAGGCTTCCCATCGCGCTGCCAAGTCAGGAAAGTGGGTGCACAACGTTCGCATAAGGAAACAGGTTGAAAAAAGAGCGACGCAAAACCTTCGGCCTTCGATTCCGCACGTATCGCACCGATACGGGAAGAGAACACTACGCAAGGAGAATCCGAAGCGACGAGGACGGAGGACAGGGCGAGGGAGGCGCTCGCGTTTCGATTCGGGTGGTATCGGGCGTACGAGCATCAGAAAATGTGGGCGGCTGGTCCGCGTTTCACCTCCACCAGATAGGAACGAAGTGAGCAGGACAGACACCGTCACGGTTACGGGCATTCACGGGCATCCCAATGCGATCGCGGTGACCGTAACTCACCAGCGCCAATACCGTACAAATCAATCCAGACACGCCTGCTGCATCACCATCCCCATCATTTCGACTCCAGCGTGCGCATCCCGACCCAAGGTACCCAAACCCAGCTGCGTGTCAACTTGTATATTTCGAAACACCTTCGGATGTCGGATTGCCGTGGGTTTCGGAAGTGAAAAAAAAGGACACCAGAAGTCGACGTCTCCAGCCAGAGGTGTCTTGGCCGAAGAGGTTGATGCATGCTGTCCGATTGTCTTCGGGGCCCCATGCGACAGAAACGAACATACCACACTGACAGTCGAAAGTCCTGTTTCACTTGGGGACAGCGTCGAAATTATCTAACGAAGTTGCAAAACACCAACACTTGCCTCCAGAACCTGTCGTGGTCATAAAACCTCCACGAAATTCGCTCGAGCATCTCCAACAGATCTTGGCCTTCTCATTAGTACACTCGCATATTTTTAACCTACGCGGATCGACGCCACGACAGCGTCTTCTGGGCGTAACACCCCTGGCTTCAAGCGCATCGGAAATTCGACAAACTCCGTTACCCGTCTGAGAACGGAAATGACGAGACTCACAGTACGTTTTGGGGGGCGCTCTGGGGGTCGTATGTAGATGCCGAGCAGATACGAGTTGTTTGAAGCCGTGGCTGACGATGACGATCCGAGGGCTGCAAGACGCGTAAGGAGAATGCTGTGCATCGAGCGAGGCTCCGGCCGCACACGCCCATCCCGAATAGTCGACGTCGAGAAAACACTTTGGACCTTCGATGCTATGCACGCGTGTAATCGAGCTGGGGCGCAGATGGGATCCTGTCAAGCTCGACTCGAAGGAGCGATGTGCCAGCATCTGGCATAGCCCCAGAGCCGATGAAGTGTGAATATGAACGGGGCTGCATGCGGTTTGTGGTTCAATATTAATGGGACCGGGAGAACACTGGAACAACCTGGAATATGAATCAGGGCAATGTGAGGGCAAAGAGGGGCAATGTGCGTGAAGGAAGCTGAAGTCTTTTTTCGAGAGCGAGATTCCGACGGAAGCAAAAAAAGGAAGAGAGATCAGGCACGCGGTCACACCCATGTCACGCATCGTCAACTTACTTCCGAGCTCATTGCGTCATCGCTGGATCCTGGTCCGTTATGGAAATGCGTGAAGGCTCGAAAAGCAGACTGCTGAGGCAAGATGATTGCTGAGATACCTCGGGGCCCTAGTGACCGCGCCGTGTCAATAATTCAATGACCCAGCGGGTCCCGAACTGTCCCGAGCGGCGGCACAGACGCAGACAAGCAAGAAGCATGTCAGCGGCGTCGTTCCTGGCCCAGAAGTTCAGTCAGTGTATTCTTCAACTGAAGGAACCGTACTCGCGTACGTTGCGCGGGAGGAGGGAATTCGGGGGGAGAGAGGGGGGAGCCGTCATGATGGCATTCGGACTTCCGAGAACGAAAACTCGTTGCCAAAAGCCGACGCCGACCCCGAGCCTGTCGGAGTCGGGGGACGCGCACGGTGCGCATCAGCGTAACTTGAATGAGTCTGAGAGAAGAGAGGAATGTCGTTGTCACAATACATACCCACTCGCATGTGATCCGGAAAACAACAGTTGAACGTTGAATACTCGCCGCAGGATCATCGTTCGCCGGGTTGTCTGTTCGGCAAGTAACCGAATTGACAACTGACAGTGACAACACCTAATTGAAACCACTGTCGGTGTCCTATTGATTTGATTTTGAATGGCGGGCGTAATCTGCAAGACAGCAATTCTATCAGCAAAGTCAGAGACGACGATGCCATCTGTGGCATCGCTATGAGGACCCAAGCACCGTGACACCCGACGCGAGTTCGACGGTGAGTATAAATACAAGTATCGTGCACATCAGTCAAGCACTGCAGCCATCTATCTATCTGTCTGTTAGTAGTATCTTGCATGGGCATCACCGAACAGCACCGAACCCACGCAATGCCACCAGGGTCGGGTCTCTTAGTATGTCGGGTGACGTGCAGGGCCGCTGATGCCCATGCACTAAATCATCCTTAGAAGTTAGGCGGGATCGCGATTCGTCTCGAAGCGCTTCAAGTTCAGAAAATGTCTGATGGAACGGCATCAATTTATTTCTCCAGCACGCTCTCCGGTTCATATTATTATTACTCGGTACGTATGTGCAACCAGGGTGCTTAGCTTAGGCTTGCCTTCCGTCCCTACAGCCGTCCGGAGCCGTCTCGAGCAAGCACGGGCGACGAGCACTCTCAGTATCTAGTCGACGTCCTTCTCGAGTTTCGAATAGAACCTGGTTCACGACAGTAGCAAGTTAACATCTCATTCGGGCCGCGTTTGGTAGCACCAGCCACTGCGCAGAGCACACCTGTCCCTCCCAATCCACTTCGCTCATTCGCTCGTTTCAATGATATCTACATGCAAAAAAACAGGGGAACGACCCTTGGTTTTCTTTCGGCATTCATAGAATTATAAGAAAGTGGGGCGGGGCCCTTAAGTTTAAATTCGAATCCGTCGCGAGGGCACCGAATTAGGCGACACGCCTTAGCCGCCTCATATGTAGGTACGTACGGGCCATGGCTAGCCCCTGCTAGCCCTCGTCGATGCATCCTGCGACATAAGCCATATTGCACTTGTCCCATGATGGCTACGCGCGGGAGGGCTTTCCTTGATCCTACTCTCATGTTACATGTACTCGTTATGCACATGGTGCTGAAGGCCGGCCAGAACTCGCTCGGTCCATTCATTTTTTTTGGGTGTTTTTATTTATTTATTTAATATCCGTCGTGAATGTGAATGTGAATAGACTTACAGCCCCGTCCGCATCGAAAGAGTTTTGGCGAGTTCGCTTGGGGATAATATGATATGGTGAACGGTAAAGCCAAAGCCAAAGCCGACGCTCCGGGGCGGTCTGTATGAGAACGGAGTGAACGGAGTCGCAGGTTCATTCATGCTCGACACGCACGGATCCATCATGTGGGTAAAAGTTACACACTGTAATGGACGGCTGCGTCGATATGCAGAATCACCGGAGAAGGAGAACCTGTCGTTTCGACCTTCCTTACCGACCGAAAGAAACACGATGCGATACGATACGATGGTCCCGAGGACTTAACTTACTGTACAAGGTGTGCGCGAGCACCGATCCCATCCCTATGATTGCGATCGACGAGACGCGAGAAGGAGAAACGCTCAGACTGCGTGGGGCGTCGGACGTCGTGAATAAACAATTAATAAATCGTCGAGGGAGGCAAAGGGAACGACGGCAGAGAGGGGGTCATCGGAACCCTAGCATAGGCGGGGCGATCGTCGAAGTCTGTGGGACGGGGAGGGAGGGCCCGTCCCACGAATCGAGCGCTGATACTCACTCACTCACTCACTCTTTGCTATGGGGGGACCACGGCAGTGAAGGTCCAGTTCCGAGTGGGGAGAGGTTTCGTTTCTCGCTCTGGATCCTATCCCTATCCTGTTCCTGTGCTGCGGATGCGATGCCCATGGGAATGAGGGAGGAGGTGGAGGTGGAGCGGTGGGTGCGCCCTTCGAGCTCGGGGCCTATTTGAAGTGTGCGCGCGTGTCGGTGGGACGTTCGAGCACCGAGAGTAGGTAAAGCGCGAATGGAAGTGTTAGGGAGAGGGGCGCAGGAATGACTGCGATGCGTCGGTTCCGCCATCGTCTCGTCCGATCGGGAGGTTTGTCGAAGGAAAGCAGAGACGAGTCGAGTCGGGTCAGCGCTGATGAGAGTCGGGAGTCGGGAGTCGGGGCGTTCGCGACTCGACGTGCGCAGAACGTCCGAACGAAACCCTTTCCGTGAGGGAGTGACCTGTGCAGCGGTCCGTCTGCGCGATGGGGGATGCGGGGATATCGATTTTCAAGACGAAAAATGTCCGGTGAGTGCTTCGAGAAGGAAGACGGACGCGTGAACATACCGAACCCACCCTTCAACGCACCCGTCGCCGTCTGCGGGGAAAAAGGCAGGATCAGGACCGACGACCCGTTCCGTGCGGTCCACCACGCCGCGTTCCGTCCGTTCCGAGCAGGGCGCGCCTCCGTGAGCCGAGAGTGCGTTTGTCAGGGACGTGAGTTAAGTGGCGTACATACCGTCGAGCGTTCGAGAGGAATCGTCCACAGGGGAGTCTCTCTCTCTCTCTCACACACACAGAGAGAGAGAGGGAACGACAGACCGTCCATCCCCGTCGCCCCCCCCCCCCAGAACGGAATCCGACCGAGACCGAGACTCGGAGCACGAACCGACTTTGTGTGCTGTCGGTCGCGGAGGCGGAGGCGGGGCGACGCTTTCACGCCAGGATTCGAAATCAAAAATTCCAAAAAAGAAGAAAAAAAGAGGAGGGNAAAAAAGAGGAAGCTAGTCGAAGGGACGTGTTGCGTGGAATGTCCGTCGGGACGTCAGCTTAAGCTTACCTTGTACGTTCTCGAAGTTGAGTTTCACGAGAGAGACGAAGGGAGGGAGGGAGAGAGGTTTCATCTTGGGGTTGTCGAGGGCGCTGGTTGTCCACCCTCGGAGTAGCAGGTCTTTAGCAAGGGGGTGCGAGATGGGAAGGACGAGACGATGTGTGCGTGGGGTAGGGTGGGGTGGGGTGTGTGGGGGGAGAGGAGAAGCGCGGGAGGTTTGGTTTCCGGGGAGGTGGACGAGGGAGCGTCGGACGCGTCTCTCGCCTTGTGGAGACTAAGAGTCGCGTGATCCAGCAAGTCCGGAAGCGTGGGGTGGCTGGCGACGAACGAGGGAAGAGAAAACGTTTACCTTGAGCTTCGTCCCGCGTGCGCGATGGTGATCTGAACGTTTGAACTTTCGCGCGATCTGGGAAGCGAAGGAAGGAAGGAAGGCGTGGAGTGAGATCTATGGAAGGGAGGCACGGGTGATTGCATAGTCATCTAGAGGGGGCCAAGCTTCAAGCTCAAGATCCGTGTGGCACTGGACGGGTATGGACCCTGCCAGCGGGCGCGCTCTTACCATTTACTACTTACTACTAGGAGGTTTCGTCGTGCGAGTCAGGAGGTGGGGAGATTCGGATGCCTGATTGAGACGGCGTTCGCGTTATCGGCTCGCCCGAAGCAATGTAGCTAACCCCGAGACTCGACGTTCGAGTTCCGAGGGGCGTCAAAAGAGAGTGGAAACCACGCGAGAGAGGGGGGCAGGTCTAGAGGTGGACGGGAAAGGCAAGAAGGGGAGACGCACGTGAGGGGGGGAGACTCCACGACGTGACTGGCCGTGGGTCCCATGCCTGGCACCTGCAATCCATCGGGGTGGGGTTCTTTGCTACATACCCGTTCGCGAGTTTCGATCGCGGGTGACTTTGGAGATGAGAGACAAGTCCGAGTGAGAGTCCCAGGACGCGGAGTCTGCTGCGTGCCCCGCAGTGCACATCCACGGAGGCAAATCCGATTCTCGCTCTCGATCCATGCATGTAAGCCAACGCGGTTCTTGTCTCGAGACGGGGTGTCAAGTTGGCGCGCAGGCCGCGAAGGGAGGAGGTTGGTGGCCAGACGGTGAAACGGAGGATGGGATTCGCACGCGTGATGCGGCTTTCAAGGAGGAAGGGTGTCGACAAAACGAGTGTCTGCATTTTTTTTTTGGATGGATGGATGGAGTTTGACAAATTTAAAGGGCGGTGGGCGAAACGAGAGGGCTGTGGGAGGCAGAGGAGTTGCCGGTGGAGGCGAGGGACGCGGCGCAGTGCTCGATTGAGGCAGAGGGGTCCGGGCCGATCTTTGGAAAATGAGATGTGCTTAGTCAGGTTCGGAGGAGACGATTCCGGGCTTTGGAGCAGTTGAATGGGATCGCATCGCCATTGTTGTGTGGGCGCTGTGTGGCATCCAGCCTTTTGCGCGGTATATAAGGGGGGGTTCGAAGACGGACTCGGAGATATTCACGATTCCCTCGTCCACGCTCTGTAGAGTTGCTATTACCCTCGTCATCGGACATTGCTGCGACCTCGAGGAGCGTTGCACGTCGAAGGTGAGATTTTTGATTTCTAGAGGTGGGGGGATGCCGGTCGAGCCGGATCAGGGACCGAACGAAATGATGGATATGGTGATGAGTGGCGTGTTGTCGTTGGGCGATTAGCCATGGGCCGTGGCCGTGCTGCCGGGCCAGCGTCTTCGCCAAAGATTTTTGTTCTGATGGCGGAGGGTGGCCGGATTCGAGCAGCAGGGCGCGTGTTGTCCATCGACGCCTTCCTCAGACCCGTTATATATATTCTGGCACTGACCTTCCCTGCCCTCACACAGCCCCGTCCCTCGCTCCCCTTGCTACCTGACGCTCGTCCGCATCGTCCCCTCCAGCATCCATGGCCGCAGTCTCTGGTCCCTCCGCTCCTCGCCATCCCTCGCCCTATCGCAAGGCCCAGAAGATCCTCCGTGCCTCCGCCGGCCACTCCGCTCCCAACGTCCGTCCCTCCCCGTTTCTCCTCTCCTCGTGGCGCTCAAACCTTCTTTCTTTCCTGTAGCCGTCCACCACCGCTGATCCGTACCACGGCAACGAACACGTTGCAAAGCTCTGCGCTCGCTTCGTCGCCCAGCTCTTCGCCTGCCCGGACCTCCCGCCCCCGTCCGCTCCCCCGTCCGCACCCACCCCGAG
>SGPL01000809.1:0-11250 GCA_004802705.1 Bondarzewia mesenterica
CTATGATTCTGATGACTTTATGACCCTGCGACTATTAAGTTCTGTCGCATTGACTCTAGTTCATTCTATCAATTTGTCTTCTTGATTGACTACTGTTCTTGCTTTGCCCAAGGTTTTATTTGATCTAGAAGAACCCTTGCTGGCCCTTCCTTCCTTGATACTCATAGGAAGCACCTCACCTTGATCTGTCTTTGAGATCAATAACTAATAGGTTATCTTTTGAAGACAATAAAAAATTCCCTCTTAACAAATGACTAAGCTGCTTTAGAAAAGAGGAAAACTTGAGTCAGCCTAGGCAGAGCAGACCTTGCTGTTATCCCAGTTAGTTTGTTGTTTTGTATCTATGGCTATCAAGACTAATTTTTCTGTCAGTTTTATCTGAGATTCATTAAAAAGGCAGCACAGATGGGTAGAGAAGTCATAGAAACCCTTTGAGCACCTCTGAACCAGATCTCGAGAAGCACCCAGATAATAGCCACCTTATATCAGTAAGAGATATTAGATGCTTATATGTCAGATTTTAACTAGAAGAAATGGATCTGAATCAGTGAGTTTTCTATTCATCTCATACAATTAGACTTGATTTTATTTATTTATTTTTTAGTTCCATCAATTTGTAAAAAGTATGTAAAGGTGAAGGCCACATTCACTGATAGTGAAGAAGTGTTTACTGAGCTGACCTCAGTGACTGATGCTAGACTCCTCGCTAAATGGACTTAGCAGGAGGGGGTTATTACTGCTAACTATCAAACAAATCTAAAATAGCTTGATATATATAATATTAATAAGACAAAAAGTGAGCTGGCTATTGCTGCATGTTGATTGTCATTAACCCTTTAATAGTGCTAAGCAAGGTGTCCTACCAATCACAACTAACTAAGGCAAAAAGAAAAAATATCCTAAGAGTTTTGCAAGAAATAGTAGTTTAGCTCACTATTAAAATTAAGATACAAGAAGCTCAGTAAGTCTACTATGTTCATCATCCTAGTTTCTATCTCATACAACATTAGGTCATTGTTGATTGCCTGAGTCCATTAATTGTCTTATTGATTGATGCACCACTAAAGTTTTATTAGAGATTGAAAATGCTTGCCAATGACTTTTGGCAGAATTGTTACATTTAATCAAGAAGCCATACAATATGTGGAAGGCATTGAACAGGCCAAGGAATGAAAAGACATTTTTGAGAATAAAATTCAGGATTCTATGTCCTATGGTGAGGATGATACTGATGGTGCTCTTGATCCTACTAATAATGTTGATGAAAATGCCGATAAAAAAGAAGATGTGGTTAAAAGTATTGTTACCAAAAAAATATGCCTCTCACTTTCATTGACCTTTAGTGAAAACAAGTGCACAGAGCTTGGACTATAGGTCTTAGCAAAGCAGGAACTCAAGCTTTGAAAGGGTCAGGCAAATGATATCCTCTATCACATTTGCATCCATCTTAGCTACAAGTCCTTCCTCTTCTGGACCTCAGTCAGGCAGGCTAACAGCCAGAGGAAGAAAATGTGATCCTAGAATAATGTGAATGTCCTAGAGAGAAATGTTTAAGAATAAGGCCAGATCTATTTAGCATATCAGCAAGTAATAGCTAATCTTAGCACCAACAATGACCTCCTTAGTATATACAAGAAGTTGGATCCTAAAGATATGAAAGTGAGCATGGTGATCTTAAACCCGAGCAAGCTAGAGCACAAGAAGGAGAGTCTGGCATAGTTTTAGAATATGGATGTTTAGAGAAATACTAAGTAAAGGGGATAGATGGAAGAATATGAGTAATTCTAAAATATAATACTGACACTGATGTTAATGGTAAACTAACCCCTCTCAGTTTACAGAGTTCATTAGCTCTAGGCAAAAGCCCTCAGGGATTAGTGAGAGGAGCAATTCACTTTGCTTAGTGAGGAGATGCAGTAGTCAATGCAAACCTTCAACACAAAAGCTGACTTCTGGAGTTCTCTAATTGAGAGCATTGATGTTGATGAATGCCCCAGTCACTGTGCTTATGCTACTTGGCAGCAGGCCATGTAGAAGAGGTTTAGTGTATAAGTGGAGGGTGAGTTTAACAAGGTTAAATATGGTGGACATTAGACTTATATTGTAATCACAAAATAAATGATTGCCTCCTCAACCCCTATTTTAACTACTAAATCTTTAACTGCTTTTCTTTAATCACTAACTCAGTTAGTGTTAAGGCCTGCTGAGCAGCAGCAAGGGCATTTTTAACTTTGGGGATAATGTTTAGGTAAGATGTGATCTTGATTGTCTGACTGAGTGTTAGAATGAAAACACATAGAGAGAATGCATTCTAGCCTAACTCACTGAACCAATAATATGTCTGATGATTGCTATACTCTTGGTCACTATATTCAAAACAAAGAGGGTTGATTGTTATCCCTCCCACTATATTAGCTTGATCAATATGGCTTGAACAGCAGGATATAAAATAAAGTTTAGTGGTGGTACCTCCACTGAGACTAGCAGCTTATCGCTGGTCTCTAGGTTTTGCTAGAAAATTGATCCAATATTTGCTGACATAATGACATTGGCATCGTTGAGCTCAAGCCTATTAAGAACAGTGATGAAATTAGTCTAGAGAATAATCAGCAATGGCAAAAAAAATGATTGAAATGATCACTGTTGTTGTGTGAAGGGAGGGTGTTTGCTAATAAAGTTATCAAGGGTGGAAGGGGTGTGATGTGGCAAAGATACAAAACAACAAACTAACTGGGATAACAGCAAGGTCTGCTCTGCCTAGGCTGACTCAAGTTTTCCTCTTTTCTAAAGCAGCTTAGTCATTTGTTAAGAGGGAATTTTTTTATTGTCTTCAAAAGATAACCTATTAGTTATTGATCTCAAAGACAGATCAAGGTGAGGTGCTTCCTATGAGTATCAAGGAAGGAAGGGCCAGCAAGGGTTCTTCTAGATCAAATAAAACCTTGGGCAAAGCAAGAACAGTAGTCAATCAAGAAGACAAATTGATAGAATGAACTAGAGTCAATGCGACAGAACTTAATAGTCGCAGGGTCATAAAGTCATCAGAATCATAGAGTGTGTCATTAGAGATGTCATAGATGTAGATCAGATGATTAGAAGATGTACAGCAAAGAAGACTTTAAGATTAGAGAAGCACACATAAGGAATCCTTGTAGAGAAACTAAGGTCGAGTGAAAGTCATTGCTTTCAGAGGATGATCGTAACTAGATGAGCTAGACTTCTATTCTTGTTGAGATAGCCTTAATATGAATCAGAATAGAGACTAGAACCCTGAAAGCACTGTGTCAGCAGTCTACAAGAAGAGAGTGAGAGAATTCTTCAAATGCACCCTTCGCTACTAGAAGTCCTGCAAGTGACTGATAAGAGAACAGTATCTCAAGTTTAACAAGGAGAAAATCAGCCCTAAGAAAGCCTGTATTGCTCAAGTGAAATTCTCTCTGCTTTTAAGCCTTTAAGAGGAGGCTGTGTAGGTACAAAGAGAAATAAATGAGTGTTGCACAAAAAAAAGTAATACACTACCTTTTTAGGCATCTATGCACCATGCTGTGTGCTCTAATAGACTTTAGGGCAGTCTAGTCCACTCTGCTCTATAAATTTGCAGCTCTATGATATCAGTATGACATCACAGGACATTACTATAATATCATAAGACAAAATACACACAGCTTTGAAGGTAGAGTGACTTTCTGATCTAAAATCAAATTAAAGCTCCACTGAGTGATCAGAAGTGGGGCTATGGGACTAATCGATCATGAAGTGAGTCCAATGGTCCTTGTATACCATAAATCTATAAACTGAATTGGACTANGGTTATCAGACACATAAGTCCCAGGTGGAACTGCAGTAGACCATATCAAAATAATAATAAAAGTAAGAAAAAGTAAAAAATGAGTATACAAATATAGACAAAATAGTTTCACATGCTGTCTGCGAGTCTTATCTGTGCACATAAATAATAAAAGTTAGAAGCACTTGGTAGCATAAAGAGACAAAAGGAATGAAAGGGTGAAGCCATACTCAAAGGGAAATTTAAATAATGAGCTAAAAATGAGAGGAGGAGGAAGTCAAGTAAGAAGTGTAATTGAAATGGTAGAACAACAAATAGTGCGCGGGATTCTATCTTTAGCTTCTTGTAAGAGGAGGAGGTTATACACATGATGAGTAAAAGAAAATAAATAAAAATGAGGTGCAGCATACCAAGGAGGTAGAATTGATGTCTAATAAGGTAAATGGAAGAGCAGGGAGTGATAAATGAGACACAAGATGCAGATGATCAAGATAATAAGGAAGCAAGTCCAGCAAGGCTTTTGAAATCAATAATGATGAAGGCAATGAGCATGTGGGTCCATGCATGCATGTCAAACTCATTATGTTGATTTAATGTCTGCGAATCTAGCGCGCCTATTGCTATCACTTGGAAATCGATGAGATAAGTGGTAACTCATAAAATCTGATCTTTTTTACTCTAAGTTTGCTTTTTCAGCCTCTCTCTCTAGCCTCTCCTTTAATTTCCTTTATATCTAGCTAATAATGATGATCCATGGGGATTATCTGCAGTGAAAGAGCTATTAGACTGCGTACCACAAAGTAGAAACCTGCTGCTATACCACCTTCTCTATCCATCCACCTGTTGGCAAACTCTCCACTTTTATTTATAACAACTCAGGACTAAAATCATGACAAACAAGGAACATCCCAAAGTGCAAGTCACAAAACAGTAGCTCACTGATCAGGAATTTACATGTAGATGATGGAGCAATGAGAAGAGTGATCATAGAAAAATGAAAAGATAATGGAGTAGAAGTCTAACAAATATAAAGTAGGGACAATATAATTCATGAATTTGAGTGATAGAAGTAGTCGATGCATCAAAAATAGGAGGGAATAATGGGGGGGATGAATTGCATGTGCTTCATCGATGGACCAACATAAAATCATGCTTGATTTGGCTAGAGCAGAGTTAGAACATGCTGAATTCAAGATTTCAAAAGATGAAGGGGAGTATGGTGGGAGATAACTAACAGGGAGGGGAGGCTTAGAAGATAGAGGTATCAACATAGTAGATGGTGATTGTGGTTGAGCTATACAACACATGTTCTTGTATGTATCTGTTGTATGCCTCAATTACCTTATGCTTCTAAGTGGTTTTGATCTTATCAGCTTTGGTCTCAGCTTCGCCTAGTGATTNTGAATATTAAGTGATTCTTTGGCAAACTCCTGCTCATGCATTTGGAATTCATTTAGAAATTCTGAATGATCTTTGGTTGCCTACTTGAGTGAGGCCCAAGCTCTTTGTTTAAATAATGGTATGAGTGCATATTAAGATAACATTATAGTTTTAAATAATTTTAGAGCATGACATCCATGAGGCAGCAAGTAATAGAGCATCCTCAGTTTAATTTTAGAGAAGCAGAATAAGGATAATCAAAAATCAGATAGCTAGGCGATATGAGATAGGATAATAATTGGTTAAGCATGTACAAAAAT
This sequence comes from Bondarzewia mesenterica, assembly GCA_004802705.1. NCBI lineage: Eukaryota > Fungi > Basidiomycota > Agaricomycetes > Russulales > Bondarzewiaceae > Bondarzewia > Bondarzewia mesenterica. The sequence goes on from SGPL01000809.1 coordinate 5,488, forward strand.
GCCTTCCTGATATTATATCGCAATCATGAGCCAGAGTGTTCAGTGAGGCTAAATGAAGAGGAAAGAAAGGTGTCTAAGGCCAGATTCTGCAGTAGAGTCTCATTCTTGGCAATGTATAGTATGAGTCTGAAAGCAGCAATCTCAGTTCACAAAATAGTTCTATCAAGTTCCTTCAGAATATATAATCTTCCTTTAGTTTTATGAATAACCTCAAGGGGTCCCAAGTATCAGGGATGTGATTTCCAATCTATGCTCTTTTTCACTCTAGTGTTTCAGATTAAGACCAATTCTCTTGCCTAGTAGAGATTTCAGCACAAGTGCCTATGAAACTTGTTTTTAAACTTCTCTTTGGATCAAAATCAATATTTTACTAGGGTCAATGCTGCATCATTGATGTCATCTTTCTTCTTCTCCAGCTGCTTGATGCGCAAGGCTAGAAGGTCCTCTAGTGACATTCCAGACTTGAATCCCTGAACCAGGAAGGTGGCCTCAGATAGATCAAAAGGAAGGATGAGGTGCACCCTATGCATTAGATAGAATGGGGAAAATTTAGTGACTTTACTGGTAGTTATTTAATCAATAAAGAAGGCATCATGAACTTTGCTTGGCCATTTTCCCACATTAAATTCACATGCTTTTAGAATGGCTTTACGAATGATAAAATGGCCTCATTCTATAACTTTATTAGCTTTAGAATTATGTGCTGAAATGGTAATGTGTAGAATTCCCATGTGTTCAAGAAGAAGAGTGAAGGCACCTTGAACTTTTGAGCCATTGTCTGTTACAATGGAACTAATAGCTCTATAGTGATAGAAAATCTATTTTTAGAAGAATTTAGCTAGAGTGATCGATGATGCTGCAGTAAGGGCTCAACCTTCTGATATACATGAAAGGTCATCTCAGGCTGTGATAATATATTTATGTCTATGGGCCTTGGGCATTAGCATAACATTCATGTAGATCTTAGTCTAGATCATAGAAGGTATCGAAATGGTTAAAAAGACCTCTAGCTTCTTTATGCTGTGGATTTGACATTGGTGGCATGACTGAACATGATGTTGGATATCTGCATGGAGATACAGCTAAAAAAATTGAAGTTGAACAGTCTCAAATACTGCTTATTCTCTTTGATATCCTAATTTATTCACGAGCTTGAGATAGGATAGAGATGCACTGGCCTCTGTTCAAAATCACTTTTAGAGGAGGTTAAGAACCATTCCTCTTGAACATGACTTCCTAGTGAATGAAATATCCAGTGGCATATTGGACAAATTACTTCTCCTCTTAGATTGTTTTGACATGCAGAGGATATTAAAGCATGGAGAGGAAATAATAGATATGACATAGAAATATGTCACGAGAAGCAGAGGCTGAAAATGATAATAGAAAAGTAGAGATTAGATATTGCAGAGATGAGTCGATGAAAACAAGAAGATAACTCTAGTCAGATGAGTTGGCAAAAATAAGAGGATAACTCTGATTAGTTTGCATGACTGAGTATAAGGTGATGTTATCCAACTATGAGTTGTCATCAAATTCGAGTTCTTTTGAATCTCCTAAGGGGCATTTAAATAAGGCATTAGGTCCCTTAAACTTCTTTGCTGATACATGCATGAGAGTGAAGTCAAACATTAGAATTTCTTAGATCTACATATTGATTGCCATATTAGGCTACAAGTTCAGAGAATTTAGCATGCCTTTGATGTATTCAGCATCAACCTTGACATAAAAGTTGATTGCACTAATAATATAGAGTCAGTAATGTTGCAATGCTTAGTAAAGTCTGAATAATTTTAATTTGGATTGAAAATATTATGATTTAACCTTACTCATAGAAAAGGATCCATATCAGGCTGGTTATCTTCTTCCTTCATTATTCAGCTGAGATAAAATAAAACTGACTACAATATAGCTTAAGTCAATAGATAAAATGATAAAATTGGAGGAGGTTTAGTCAATGAGAGGAAGAGCTAGAGTAGATGATACAAGCTGCTTGAGATTATCAAAATCTTTTTGTCTCTGGTCTGGCCATTTAAATTATTTACCTTTTTAGATGAGTTTCATCAAAAGTCTAGCAATCTTGGAATAGTTCAGGATTTAGATGTGAATAGTCCCATAAAGGCCTAAGAATCCCTGAACTTCTTTCACATAAGTCAGAGTAGGCTAATTTATAATCTTGAATACTTTCTTGCCCTCTAGAAGTCTTCCCTTTGGAGTACATTTTTGTCTCATGATGATAACATTTAGATGATAGATCTAAGTCTCGGTAGCTGAGAAAGTAGCACCAGCATGTTTGATACTATACATGGCTCAATGGACATCCTGAGCATATTCCTAGATAAACCTTCAAATTCTCAGATTCTTAAGTAAAGTCTCAGAATTCTCATCAAGATCTAAGTGCTGAGATTCAGGTCTACGTATTCTATAATCATTAATAAAAATATTAGCCTTGTCAGAAATTTCATCCTGTAGAATAAATAACATAGAGTTTTGAAACTTTGTGGGAGAATTGGTGTATCTCATAGATATAGAAGTGAGTTGCAGAAGTCTGAGTAGTGTGAAAAAGGCAATGAGGTCTCAAAATCCTAGGTCAACCTTGTGAGCATCAAATCTCTAGAATAGATCAAATACTGAGCTACATGCACATTCAGTAAAAGGTTTAATGAAGTTATTGATAATTGGAGAAAGTCTAGCATCCTTAATGCTGACTTTATTTAGGAGCTGAAGATTATGAACTAAATACAGCTTGCTATTCTTCTTTAAATAATAGAACCATCGAGATTGGTAGGCTGATTAGCTCAGCTCATAAATTTTGGCTTTGATTTTCTCCCATAGCAGATCAGTAACTTGTTGCTTGATACTAAGAGAAATGGGGATATTTTGGTATACCCATGGAATATGAGGAATAGTGAAATAAATGTAGGGTGAAAAGTAGAATTTCTTCAATATGCTACGATTGCCTTCTTTGAAAGCAAGTGCTTCTTTATTTAGCTTTATAACATGCTGAAATAATCTTTTCTCCTCAAGCTATAAGAATCTATTTGGATTAAGATCTAGAATTTTGAGGCAATTAAGAGTGATGTGTGATGATGGTGTGAAGTCAAAAGAAAAAGGGAATAATTTAAGTAAAGAGTTGAGTGGATTTTTAGAAAAACATTGGTGTACTCAAGCTTCTTCGAAAAATATTTCTACAAGAGGACAGACTTTCTTGTCTACATACTTGTAGGCAGTGTAAGTGAGAGTCATAGATTGAAATGCTATAGCTGCAGTGAGTATTGGGTGATGAGAAGTCAGATTTTAAAGGTTGAACCTCTTATTACTAAGCAGAGTCAACTTCTTATAGATTTTCTTCTTTAACTCAATAGATACCAGCAGCAAAGATGTCTTTTTATAACACTAAGCCAAGGTAAATAAAGGTAAAAGAAAAATTAATATTCAAAATGTAAGCGTAAGTAATGAGATGTTCAAGATGAATGTGATAACCCCTTTAGCATTCATCTTAACCAACAAAGATAGTCCAAAACAAAAATGTGAAAGGTCATAAAAAATTGTAAGGGAGAGTCTAAGGTGAATCATGAAGTTTCTGATAGGTGCCTCACCCATCAGCTTCAGAGAATAAATGTCAATAGCATAAGTCTAATCATGAGAAGAAAAAAAATGTCTGGCCACATCAAGGTACAGTAAGCATAGGACAAGAAAGAATAAATATGAATGTGAGATGCTTGAGATTGATGCCACAGATGATGATGAGGACTTCACTTGCTGCTATTATATGAGTTAAAGTTTAAATAAATTGCAAGTAGCAAAAAGTAGATGTTGATGAAGAAAGGGAATGTGCAAAATAAAGATAATGAGAGAGAAAAATGAAAAGCCATGTAATGTTAGCAAACTGGATGAATACCTGCATGCTCCTCCACTCTTTACTTTGGGCCTCCTATATATCACTGCTTATATTCTTGCAACTCCTCAGTGAGGTTCTCGGCATGCTTGAATTCTTGCTTATAGGATTGCTGATATGCCTTGGAAGTTGCAGGCTTGAAAATGTAATGTTGAATGAGTCATTGAATAGTCTGCTCATCAACAAAATGAATGTCCAAAAGGAATCAGAGAGTCTAGGTAAAGTTTTGCCTTCCTTTAATCTCATATAAAAAATAGATATCATTGATGAGGGATAATTTGGCCTTAAAGAAGAGCAGGCATGAGTGAAGTTGAAGGTGAATAGGGATCAGATGGCCACTTTATAGGAGCAGCTTCCAAAAAATGATTGGCTTCTTGAGAAAAATAGTACTGATGCTCTACATTCTTGCAAAGCATGTACACTAACTCATATACATATATTTACTAAAATTGATAGATAGCAAGAGTGGATAGCAAAAGAGTGTGAGCATGGGGCAGGTGATAGCTATAATCTAACAGCAAATGCTCATTGTTTCATCTCAGAAGGGTGGATAAAAGGGGTAGATTTAAAATAATGGTGATATGATTATATCAGATGAATCACTCACTGTTTGATCTATTGAGATCTAGTCCATCCTCAAAAATAGCTTTATTAAAGTTACTGATCTCATTGTTCACCTCGAGGTACTGTAGATCATCTGAAAGGGTTAAAGGCTCATGGGTGTTATTCTCCTCTACTGATAAATATAGGGAGGATGGCAGGCCATAGTCATTATTCATCATCTTGTTAGCATCAAATAGCATAGATAAAGAGGGTGAAGTGGACAGAGGGGGAAGTAAAGTGGATGGCTGAGGGGGAAGATTTTCTGTGAATTGATAGAGAGGAGGCTCGTACTTATCTATCTCTAAAATCTCCTTTAAATTGTTTCCCCTTAAGTCATAAAAGACTCAGTTTGAGCTGAATGTAAGACGTGGGTCAGTGGTGGAGTTAATGATATGTGGTGATACTTGCATGCAAAAGATGGAGGTGTTGAGCAAATGAACAACTGCATCAGCAAAGGCAGTAGATATTGCATTACTTGTGAGTGATGCAAGTACATTGAGAGCAATAATAAATACATATATAACATCATCGAAGGTAGTAGCATAGCCATCATAGACTGATATGGCACTAGATGAGAAGGTGGCAGAGGAGGAGGCAGGGTTAAAAAGGAGATAAATAAAGGAGCTAGTAGATTTAGAGGTACTAGATGGATCACTTAAATGGGTACTTCTCTCATTGAAAGTGGGATACTTGAGTAATATGGTAGGTGAGAGAGGTAGTGTAGATGTATCAAATTTATTCTGCTCATATGCATAAAGCATCTGATATTGGAGGGGATAGTGATAGATGGACCTTATGTACAGTCAGCTTCATTAGAGACATTTTAGGGAGGGGAGGGACATGTCTAGTTCACTTCTCCTCATGTAAATGTCTTCTGTAAAGAACTCAGTTCATTCTCTATAGTCGCTGTTAGACTAAGATGAACTAATGAAGCTCTTACCTAACTCATCATATCTATAGGTGACTCGGCTCACTCTGCTTGCTTCTTGCTTGCTCGACTCTCTGATTCCTCTTTGCTTCTCTCTACCTTATCTTCTTTTATGCTCCTCTCATCTTTATTCATACATGTAATGTTTGACCTTCTGAGTTTTTGCTCATGTAGTGAGTTACTGACATGCTCAATAGATGAACATGTCTATNNNNAAATGAGTTATCCTAATTTGTTTTTATCAAAAAAGCGGATGCGCTACCGCAACAAAAAGGCGGTGTTTTTTTCAAAAACGCCCCCGCTTGCGAAGCCAGTGTGTTATTATTAACCTAAG
>SGPL01000081.1:0-40486 GCA_004802705.1 Bondarzewia mesenterica
GAGGATCCGGACTGGCGTCACGGCGCGGCGCATGGTGGGTGCGGCGGGCCGGGCCGTCTCCGCTTTGTGCAGAGTCCTCCATTGTCCTCCCTGGGCCAAGCACAGGTGAAGTCCTGCGTCGCAAGCTTTGTGTGTCGTATCGCGATCTCGATCTGTTCAGGTGTGTGCGTTTCGACAGCAGGTCGACTCTCCAAATCTATCTATAAATACGTCTTCGTAGACTTTTTTTTTTCGACTTATGGGATATATGCATCATCATCTTCTTCTTCAGCTTTGGCTCGGTTGGGTTTTATCCATTTTCTCTGATAACAATAATCCTTGAATGAGGCGGGTCGTACTTGTGGCAAATGTTGTTACTCGGGTCTTTGGTTCCAGCTTTGACACTACGGAGCAACCGACGCGAGTGCCATCGTCAATGCCACAGGCTACCCCAGCCGCCACTCAAGAGCACCATTCCGCCTTTAAAAGCGCTCCTCGCACCGCTTCTCCTGCACCTCTGGAATTTTCCCTCTTATCCGCGATTCCTTTCGAACTCTTTATTCCCTCCGATCACCTTCATTGCAAAAATATGTCTATAGCGATCGCCACTCTTGTACCATTCCCTGTTGGCACTATCACATCTCCGGACGACGAGTACCACCAGGTTGTGGCCTCCCCACCTCCATTGATGCCCGACATTGAATCAGAATCGCAGCCTTCGTGCAGCGACAGCTCTCTGCCTGTCACACCGGCTACACCGCCCACCATTATCCCAACCTCCAACACCAAATTCACCCCTATTGCCACAGAATCCTACTTTCCGGTTGACCTTGTCCTCAACAACGAAAACCTGACCGACCATGTCAAACACCGAGTCGTGCCGAAGGCGACGCGCCGTCCTAACCCGCACCCTGTCCTTCGTTTACGTACTGTGTCAGCACCAACTGCGCTCGATCTCGGGCCACTGCTCGACAAGCGTATGCGGCGGAAGAAGGTCCCTCCCGGTCCGTTCGCGTTCATCGACCTCCACCACTACGGTAGTTTTGGCGCGACCTATGCCACGCGAGATTTCTGCATGTCAGAGGTCGTGTACATGAAGGTGATTGACAAGAGATATGTCCTCGAGACTGACCATCTGGATACGTTGTTGGGCGAGCTGCGCGCTTACCAGCGCATTATTGAGAGCAAGCCACTCAGCCCCCACCTCATGCAACTTGACGGAGTCTTCCAGGACATTGAAAACGTCTATTTTGCCATGGTTGGTCGAATTTTCTTGATTCTTTCCACGACTTACAGTTGATTGCCACGGACGCTTAATAGGAGCTCATGGAATGTGACCTCCGGACAACGATATTAAAGGCCACGGCCACACGCGATCAAAGACGTCGATGGCTGGCACAAACGGTACGCCACACCACGACCCGACTCATCCTCTTCATCTTTTCTGCTATAAGCTCACCGTCGCTTTCGCGTGCAGGCATCCGGAATCCACGCGCTGCACCAAATGGGGATTATGCACCGCGACGTTAAATCCGAGAGTATTCTCATCGACTCGACGGGCAATGCGCGCGTTGGAGACTTTGGCAGTGCGCTGGTGGTCAGCCGCCGCCCCCTCGAAACCCGCACGGATTACGCTAACGCAAGTGAGTTCTGTGGCGGCACGCATGGGTGCATCGCTCCCGAGATGTACACCGCCACCTCTCTGTGTGAGTGGAGTGGCAAATATGTGGGCGAGGAGGAAGAGAAGCTGTTCAGTCCGCGCGGTGTGTATGGTATTGCCGTCGATTGGTGGAGCTTAGGGTGCGTTTGGTTCGAGCTCCTCGCAAAAGAGGTGAGTGTTGGCATTTACCGTAGTTCAGCGGGTGGCTGATGCCTTGTCGCGTATAGCGCTTGTTTCGCGACTTGGACGAGATGAAGAGCTATGTTAGTAGCGATTTGCTGAGCCAAAGCATGTTATACCTGGAAGAACGTGTGCGGGGCGCAGATGTGATGACCGATGAGATGTCATTGCTTAGTAGGGTGGGTGATTCTCGTCGGCTTTGAATCGCGCTTCAGGCCCATATAACCTGTCTATTTTTTTTTCAGTTACTCAAGTGCGATCCGGATCTGCGCCACACCTGGAACTGCATCAAGCGAGACCCTATCTTTAACTACAAAGGGTCAGTCTTCAAATCAAACTTCTCAACCCTCGTGCTCACCTCTTTTTCGCGTTGCTATATAGGTACTGTGAGTTCGATGTGCTTGATCGATGCACGCTCACTATACAGAGTATGTATCATTCTTCTTCCTCTTTCCTTCTCTCTCACCTATCACGCAACTTATTGATCACTGCGCACAGGCCTAGCCAGCGGATCAAAAAGCTCTCGATATGTCGGGTTTGATGACGACGATTATCAGCCGGAGGACCTGTTCTCATCCACGCGGGAGGAACTCAAGCAAGCGCGGCAGGCTGCGATGCGGGCAGAGCACGCTGCGTGGCAGACCGAGCGAGTTGAGCAGTCGGGTGGCAAGACTGAAGTTCACGAGGAGGGGGTCTGGCAGTCGTTCGGGTGGATCAACCCCAAGGGCCTGTGGAAAGCCCAAAAGCGATTCTTTTGAATACACGGGCAATGGTGCTGCTGTCGTCGTCGTAGAGAGATGGAACGCGGATTTGGGTGTGGTGTAAATGAGTCGGTCAGGCGGTCTGTCCCCGTCGTCGTAGTGCGCGCTTGGCGGTCACGCGTCGTTAATTACGGACAGGCGGATGTGGACGAATGTGGACGGGGAATTCGAACTGGGCGAGGTTGCTGTCGCAGCGTTATCAGTATCGTTATGCGCATATACATCATCATCGTCATGTCTCCCTACTATCACTATGTTGCTATGTTCTTGAGCTATCATCTTTGTATGCGTCTGTGCTATGCCTCCCCTCTTCTGTGGTTGCTACTGCTAGTTTGTTACCGTATGTATGCCCTTACCTATGTGATAACGTGTGTGTTAGTCTCGCTCGTGATGAATGCGAAATGCAAATTGGAACCTTCATATACCTAAAATTGCTAGAATTGCTTCGAAAGAAAACTCTGCTTTACGGTACTTATGGTATCCAGAGACCTAGCTTATCACGGTCATGGCAAACGGATCAATGGGCGTCCGGTTCATTCCTGTAGGACCGCGTGCAGCAGAACCTTGAAAAAAAAAAAAAACTGAGTTATGTTAGATGAAGAGCTACTCAATGGTCTCCCTTCCTGTGCAGACATCTTCTGCGGGCCGCTGACACATGAACGCTTGCCAAAGGATGGATCGACGAGGGTTGCGAAAATGTCTGTATGCTTCCCCGGGCTTCCTCAAGGTCAGTTGCTCAATCGTCCTTTTATACATGGTCGTTTTGAACCCTGCGCGAAGGAAGAAAAGGCGGATAGAACGGAGACGTGAACCTGTATCCAATCGTTGAGCGTGCTCGCCAGATAGGCTTACTTGAAAGGGTGCCCGATGAAGTATGCAAGTACCCACGACGAGACGCTGACTGTAAAAATGAGAAATGGAAGCAGCTCGGAACTTGGACAGCGAAAAACGCGCTCTGTTCGAACGCATGGCCGCTAGTGCAATCTGGGCGCCGCTGAGCCCATCACAGAATGCGCGGGTCGGTGCGGCCAGCCCAGTCTGGGTGTAGTACGTACCTGTTTCCTATTGGGAATTAACCGCTCTGAACGGGGGCGTACGTACGAGCTTTATGTATAAGTGAAGGCATACGAACTCTTCATGTCACATACATATCCATCTTCACGAATGGAAGGAGATACGATTCACTTCAACTTATCGAGCTGAATGAATGATTTCGAACGAAAACGCACCAACGCATATCGGATGTACCTGTCAGGCATTACGATGGACGGTGCCAGACGGTGCCGTTGTCGCACCGATAGTAGACGCTGTCACTCGCGACCTGTCACAGCATCAGCAAACAAGTGCCTATGGAAGGAAGAAAGAAGCTCAAGAAGGGTCGAGCGTGACATCGTAGTGTCGAGAATTCGAAGCTGTGTGGAGAGAGTTGAAAGAACGACACTGTGGCGGGAACTTCGAGATCTTCCCAACGAAGGACCGATGACCGACTCTGCCGATGGGCTCGTCGGTCTATGCTGTGCTAAAGGATGTTGTCGAATACGAGAACAGTCAGTATGCAGGAATCATGCTATGTAAGTGCTTACCGCCGTATGCTTATTCATTGAGAGAAAAAGGCGGCGTCAAGCTACCCAGAACATATCCTTACTTCGTCGAAAGGCGGCCGTGTTGGAACTATAAGCGGACAACGGTGATGCGGCGTCGGGGGCCGGGTGGCTGGGCGCCGATACTCACGTTCTTATTACTGGCAGATGAAAAGCGAGTCGCGGGTCAGGCCGCATCACTATTAAGAACTGTGAGTATGGGAAGGAAATCCGGGTGAAAGTAAATTTTAGAGTCGGCTGCAGAAAAAAGAAACAAATCTGGATCCACCGCCAGTGCGTGGCAGCAGCGAAAGGGGCTGGCGCTTCCAAAGACCAATCAAAAGGCAAGCTTCAAGGGTGAAGACCGCGCGCGCTGCTAGCAAGTGGGTGCTTGGATATCACAGATCATGTGGGGGCGATCAAAATGATTTCGCTTTTATGAAAGGCACTTCAAAGTCAGTTTAGCGGAAGGAGCCGGCGCGGTGTTCTGGATGGTGAGAAATCATTCCGAACGCCGTGGGCATTTAAGCAGTGGGAGTGATCGCTATGAGACGACGTCCGTTGATAATTAGTATGTAAGTACAGTGTTGGAGACTCTGTGTAGGCCGTCGACCAGGAATTCAGAATGTCAGGATGGAGAGGACTCGGGCGACGATGGATCAAGATGAGGATCTGAAGCATTTTGCGATCGCGCAGCCACCTGCGCAGGATCCAAAGGACAGCCGGAACCATACAAGCCCAGCAAGCGTGTTTCATTTAGCGACATACCATCAGAGCCATAGAAAGTATTTCGATCATCATCTGGGGGATTTGCGAGAAAAATCTTGGAGATAAGGGTAGGCGAAGGGGGTCCCAGAGAAAATCATGGAGCGGCGGAGAATTAGGTGATTCGTTGTGAAGGGGCTGAAGCAGGGGCGAAACAAAAAAAATGTTTGGCCATCCCGTTCAGCTCACTTCCAGTCGGATCGCCCGTCGACGACAAACCTCGACAAACCTACAGCTAATCCGTGGTACCGTACCCCCAAATCTACGATGACAGATCTGAGACGTTAGCGCACCTTGTCGGTTTGCGGCAGAAATCGCAACAACTTGAGGGCGCGCAATCGGGTGCAGTCTGTCGCAGTCTTGTGATGGTATATTGTGGTGAGACTAGATAGATGTGTTTGATGGCAAGCGTCAAGTGCAGATATGTCCAGCCGCCCGGAGTCTCGTCGGTTTAGACTCGTATGACGAGGAAATTCTAACGCAGAAAATTGCATATGGAGATAAGGTCGTTGAACGAGTCGACTGAACACTACTGAACGCTAAAGAAACAAGCTCGACAAGAAGGATCTGAATTTAGCCTTGGAGAGACAGTCGCGAGATGGAGGGGAGGACAAGCGAGGCCGCAGGACTCCGCGGACAAGGGTTCTTGTAAAATGAAAGAGGGCCTAGCTGGGGGGTCGCCACTTCCATTTCGAGAAGACCGCGTAGTCAAAGTAAATGTTATTCGAAGCGCTGACGATGGCCGACTCTCAGTCTCATGAATTCCCAGTCCGAATATCCACTGCAGAAAAGGGGAAAGCGGGTCCATCGCACCCCATATATACCTTACTCACACATGCTTCGAAGTCCCTCCCAACTTCCTCGAACCCCCTTCTTCACCAATCGTCCTCCATCTCACGACCACTTCTCCTTCCTTTAATCCCCGGCTGGATACCCGCGTTGTCTCCATCCACTCTTTCACTTAAATACCCTGCGTCTCTAAGCCGTTCTAGGCCACTTGCTGCTCTACCCCAACCTCACCGAGACTAGAGTCTCACAAATCATGTCCATGCTCTCACCCCGCCGCCGACACCGCACAAAAACCACTGATCTAGCGGACGCGGCCCGCGCGCATGACTCAGTCCCTCCACTTCCGCTGCCCAACGATGTCTCGACGACGCCGTCTGTAGCTAGCTCCGGGGTGAAACCGAAGCGCAGGATTCCTGTCTTTCTGGGGTTCGGCAGACGCTCGAGCGTGATGAAGGAGGTTGATACGGACGCGGCGGTTTCGTTGCCGTCGCCGGCGGTATCAAAAAGACAATCAAGAGGGTGAGCATTTCCTCTCTCATCGGTTGAATCACCTGTTTCAACTCCAATTCGCGTCCACGTGATCTCGTTCTGCTATCACGTGGTTTCGCGACGCGTCAGTGAAACAAAAAATGCTGATTGTTTATTTCGCGTTTGGGCAGTCCTACATCTATGGAGAGCGCACGAGCAAACCGCTCAAGGAGCCCCTCTCTCACGCAATTACCGAATCCAGCTATCACGAACCACTTCCCTTCCGGAACGACCCTTCCCCCTTTGACCATCTCTCCCCCGTCTTTGTCATCTCCACTCGCGCGATTCCGCTCGCCCGCAGCATCCCCCACCGTCCCCTCTCCAACCAAAACCCAGAGTCATCTCCTTCCAAACCCGAACGAAAAGGAACTGCAGGCGAGTCCAAGCAAAAAACTGTTGCGTACGCCTTCTTTCACACGAGAGAAGCGCCTCCCAAAACCGGTGATCACGCTGTCGTTCACGCCCCCGGAGAGTAGGGAGGAAGAAGATCGTGTGTTTTTGTCGCCGCGGACTCCCCCACTTCCCGTTGAACCCTCTCGGCCGTCGAACGAGTCTGGACGCACGCCGTCGAGAGCGGGCGAGGGATCGCGTACGCTCTCTCCAATTGGAGAGACGGGTCATGTATCCAAGGCGTCTGGTATGCCTCGGTCACCATCCAAAATGGCTCTCTCGATGAAACGGAAGTCCATCATTCTGGAAAGTCCTGCTAAGCGCGGTGTTCCGCCAGCGGAGGGAAGCCCGACTCCTCCAACCAGTCCACGAATTTTCTTCCCCAACCCTCCTTCGAACACCCGACGCTCTTCTACGTTACCAAAGGGGCTGGGTTTTGGCTATGTGTCTGCTTCAGAATCTGAGGACTCGTCATCGGCGTCCGCGTCGTCTGCCTCGAAAGTGAGTTACGAGAATACGAAGGAGGACGACACGCGTACCATCAAGGGGGAACAACCCCCCTCCCCCCCTCCGAAGGAAACAGCTGCCATCGCAGGTCCTTCGGCGTACAGTCCTCGCCGACAGAGCTCCCGACACATATCGATCCAATCGACCACGACGCTCGAGCTTGAGGCAATTCTCGACTTCCGACCAGGTGGAAGTGAGCCGAGTACGCCTTCGTACCTTTCCCCAGAGTTTTTGTCTGCATCCCCTCTCACATCTCGATCGACTCCCAAATCATCACCGACTCAGGGTGATTCTTTGATGCCGACGCCACCTTCGATAAGGCGTACGTCTTTGCGTCCTCCACATCCCCTTTCACAGGAGGAGAGCAGCATCGCTAAAGGGAAAAGGATATCGCCTGATGCAGCGAGGTTGGTCCCGCCGTCTCCTACGATCCGTCAAGCTTCCTCTGTACCTACCATCACGCTATCCAAGGCAACTGGAGTTGTAAGTGCTCAGCGCATTTCTGAACCTGCTTGAAGGCAATTTCTCATTTATTTTCATGTAGCGGTTCCAATCTCCTGGGAGCCCTTCTGTTAGACCCTCTTTGCGGGTGCGGACAATGAGCAACTCCCCGCCGATCTCTGCACCTCCCTCCAGCCCGCTACCCGCCGCGCCCCCCACATCCGAGTCACCTCTTATCGCCAAATCTACTTCGAGCGGCTCAGTGTCTTCCAGAACAACATCAATCTCGTCGCGATCCGCCTCGACCTCTTCGCGTACGCTCGCAGAGGTCTCTGACTCGTGCTCCTCTCGCACGCTGGCATCTTCCGTCCCGTCCATCCCGACATCGATCTCCTCCGTCTCATCGCAGGTATTCATGTCCCCCTCATCCCCCCTCGTCCTCATCCTCCGTCCCTGCACTCTCCAACATCCCCACGATGCCCTCAATGGTGTCCATTTCCTCGCGGAAGCTGTCGCTCAGCAAAGACAAGGCATCCAAGGTGCGCTCGCCTTCCGGCAGCGTGACGTCGACGGGCTCGCCAACGCTCCCCGGTACCACATCGTTCCACAAGGCTATCAAGGCGATTTCGCGGGACACGCCGTCTCCGAATCCGCGCCCTTCGACCGACGCGTCGTCACAGAGCAGGAAATCCACTCAGACTCGTGCGCTCCCTGGTGAACCCAAAGCGCCCCTTTTGGAGTCGAAGAACCAAATCAGCTTGGACTCGCCGATCAGCCCCTCTTCCGAACAACAACATCAAAGGAGTCCATCGTCGCCTACGCCATCTACAAATTTACGAGATGCGTTGGAGCGCACGGCCACTTTGGAGACGGAAAATGCGGAGCTCAAGGGCAGGATCGAGAAATTGGAACGCGCTGCCCCAGTGGTTTAGCGAGAGGATTGTGGTAATATAGTCATTCCAGGGATGCCTGCGTGGCAACAATTAGTGATGAGGGTGAGCACCCATCATTTTTGCTGCCTCCATGAATGAATGAACACCCTTCCACCTCTGGCCAAACTTTGCCTCAAAATTCTTCTCCAGCACCTCCGACTCTGCCAACCACTCTTCTTCCCTGTGAGCTCCCACTCCACTGCTTTTCTGAGAGCGCCACTGACCTCATCTGAACTGGATGCCTCTGTAGAGGGTGAACAGAGGTGAAGATGCCTCAGGGAATCATTGTCAGAGACCGGAGGATAGAAAGAAAAAATAGAATAGATGAAAGACTACGCACTTTCTTGTAAATTTAGGTCTCAAGAGAAAGTTTCTCTCCCCATTCACACAGGATTCATGCCCCTGAATTTTTGCAGCTTGTCGTGAACCTCTCCGTGATCTACAGACCTGAGCTCCGCGTTGAATTCATGCTCATACGTACTTAATTCCCCTCATTTTCTACTTACGTGTGCTCTAATTCCACCGCATTCAAACCGTCGAATCCATCGGCGAAGGACGACCATCATCATGACTGGTGAATGACATGAGATGGGGCACATGCAATGCCTTAGCGAGTGGGTCGGGAGGTGTCCTTCTGTCCTATGGTGAACATTGGTCGTGATCTAGCATCCTGTGTAAGAAAATGGGGACTAAGAAAGAGAGGGGAGTGTAATGGAAAAGAGGAGAATGAGCAACAAGTTGAACTACAAAGTCAATTTGTTGTTTCGCTTACCGGTACATACAGATACCAATTAACCGATGAAGGGACACTACAAAAGAAAAGAAAGATAGCTTGGTTGCACAAATCTTACAATTTTGTAATGACACTAGTTCTAACTCTAATCACAATTTTGTAGTCCGACTAGATTCCCGAATTCTGGGGAGGGGTCAAAATGGCCCATACCGAAGTTAAGAGAATGATTATCTAATCAGGAATCGTAATTCAAAAAAAGAAATAAATACCTCTAACATCAATGCCCAGTTACAAGTCCGCCGAGGCAAATGCAACTGATGAGACAGGCGCAACTGATCACGTCGAGTTTATCAACATTGCCAAAGATGACGCGATAAGCTGGCCTATCCCAACACATCACATGTACCCATCAACTGTTAGCGCTCGTATGGAATCGACGATCATCTTGTTTGTGCACAAATCGATAGAGGTTAACAAGATTTTGATGGATATGCTGAATGATCGGCTGGGGCTCCCAAAGGGAGCTCTCATGCAGAAGCATGCCTTGCATGATTTTAGCAGAAGTGAGGCGAGGTGTATTAAATCATCAAAAAACATAGAGATGTCGGAGGACAAGGCTACGCTTGGTGCCCACACAGATTTTGGATCTTTGGTGTGGATTACATACATTGTTCCACTGCTGTTACTTATTACTCAACCTTTTGGTCCACGATAGTCATTTTTGCATAATTGTCTCGGCGGCCTACAAGTCTTGCCACCTGGAGCTGATACCTAGAAATATGTGAAGGTAAGTATTAACATCACATTATCAATTGGGCTTATGCTGATTAGACAATGACTCAGCCAATCTCAGGCCATGCGATCTGTAACCTTGGGGATGCCATAGCTGTATTCAGTGCAGAAATTCTTCGCTCGAACCTACATCGCGTCGTGTGAGTAAAACCAAGACTACCTTCTTAAAGTCTTACTCATGATCGGTCCACTCCAGTCCACCTCCAAAGAAACAAGCAGCATATGATCATTGGTCTCTTGTCTTCTTCA
Organism: Bondarzewia mesenterica; assembly: GCA_004802705.1. Classification (NCBI taxonomy): domain Eukaryota; kingdom Fungi; phylum Basidiomycota; class Agaricomycetes; order Russulales; family Bondarzewiaceae; genus Bondarzewia; species Bondarzewia mesenterica. The sequence goes on from SGPL01000081.1 coordinate 10,287, forward strand.
CTTGCCCTGGCAACAAATGGAAGCTGGCTCCACTCTCAGAAGAAAGTGAAATGATTGCAAAAGCTGCCGCCCAAGCGCCACTGGACAAGTATGTTACAAATTCGACAGCTGAGGAGTGGTTTGCAAGGAGAATCAAGTATGAGAAGCTAGCTAACCGCAAGGTCCGTTCTAATCATTGTCGTGATACGAGTGCGTGCAGTTGATGAGAGTGCGGACCTTCAATTGAGAATAGGGTCCCGAGACGTGGAGGGCGAGTAAGGGGACTGAGCATCGGCCAGAGGTTATTTGAAGCAATGGCAGCCTTGTACCGAATCTGTAAGATGTACCATTCCACATTATTCAGTCCCTTGGTACCGTCTAAGACAGACTAGCCGAACGTGCATTCTCGCTGACAGAGACTGTTCAGCGGACCTGGGCCCAACCAGCTACCACCGACAGTATTATACCGTTGGGCCCAGCATGGGTATTGATTCACCACTGGCTGAAGGCCTACATTGGCAATGGTTGGGCCCAGGACCACCGCCGACCGACGGCGACCCCAACAATAATATGCTCGGCCAGCGGCGATCGATGAAGACTGCTGGGCCTAGTGCTGGCCACTGACCATCAGCTACGGCTGGGCCCAGGTCATCCTACTATTATGGGAAGTCCTCACCGACGGTCTCAGACCACTGGGCCCAGGTCACCCCACTTTTATGGTGGGTCTCGCCGCGCGCGTCCAGCTCCGTCTGCGCCGCGTGCAGGGCCTTGAAATCGGGGATCGGCAGGGGATGGTGCGGTTCCGGGCGTGTCCACGACGACGAGGACGACGCGCTCTCTCGTGATTCCTGCCTTCGCGCTTCCATCCGCGCGTCCAGCTCGAAATGAAACTCCACCGGCCTCGTGGGCTTTGCGGGAGGCAGTGCAGTCGACGGTGTTTTATTCGACTTTTTGTGTATATGCGAGTGAGGAGGCGTCGTCAAAAATATATATTCATCAGACCAGTTGAATGGTCGACCCAAGTAGCATATACACGAGAGGGGAAGTGCGCTTACCGCTTTGCTCGATTGAGAATCGGAACCTGGCCTTTGGCCGGTAAAATTTTCGTCCTGTTGCTTGTTGACAGCCCTCGAACGTCTGCCAGCCCGAGAGTTCGAGTTGCCTGGCTTCCTAGACCGCGTCGGCGCGCCACCTTGTGCCCGCCGGATCGACGCGGCGCGACGCGTCTGCTCAGAAACAGGCCTGGCCTGAGCTGGAGGGGCCTTGGTCGGACGCTCGGAAGCGTCCTTGTGCCCGGCAACGTTCTTCGCCAGCGAGGGCTGCAGCGTCGTCTTGACGCGTTTGGGGCGTCCGCCGTCCCAAACCTTGGGTTTCGTAAGTGCTTTCATCTCCACCGCGCCAGGAGACACTGATCGCTTCCGAGAAGGACGCATGGGCGAGAGTGGCGCGATCCTCGTGTGAGGCAGCTGTTGGGATTCTTTGCGTGGAGACAGCTGCGAGAGGGTCAGCGGCCCTTGGTCGTGCGCGTGGGGTTCGACCTCTGGCTGAGTCGGGTCGGGTGACTTCGCATGCTCGAGGATAGCCGCCGAACCGGTCTTCGGGGCCGAATCGGGAGACCTGAGGGAAAAGAAAACGTGAACAGAGGCGCTCGGGTCTCGGGCGGCGCGTTGACCTACACTGCATCGTCGAATAGTTTGCCACCATACAGCAGCAAGCGTTCCGCTACGCCGCCCTTTGCCCTCCTACCGCCGAACACGTCCGTGCTTGCAACGTTGCGATCGGTACCTACTGCGCTGACGCTCGTCGCACGCGTGTGAGATCCAGGCTTGGGAGGGCCTCCTGGCCCCGCTCCCGGATGCGACTGCACCGAGGCGCTCTGTCATGCGATACGCGAAAGACGTAAAGAGACGAACGCTCCACTCACCTCTCTCGATCCTGGCACCATCGCCTGCTCATTGTCCCATCGATAACCCTCCGGCGGTTCATCTGCTGCCTCGTCAAGTGGGATCGAGTCCGGCCCCACAGAGTCTTCAAGTTCATGCACGTGGACCGGGCGGACGACACCACTGTTCCGACGCAGCAGGCTCTCGACCTCCAGTTTCAAGTCCCCGAAGCGACCAGAGCTCCACGCGTCCGAAGGGGCGGCGTGCCGCGCCGGCGAGGTTTGATCGTGCGCGGCCCGCACGGCCTCCCAGTCGCAGTGGGGATGTCGGGACTTTCGACGGAGAGAGACCGGAAAAGTGGGGACGCGCGAGGGTGGACGTGACGGCGTCCTGCAGGTCCGAGGTGAGTCTTCGCTGTGGGGTCAGCTGGCTGAGCGTCAGCGGGTCCTGGATCGGCCGCTGTGGGGCGGGTCGCATCGGGGTGTTGAGGCTGTCGTCGAACCCGTTCAGAAACGCGCGACTGCTCTCGTCCATCAGTCGTGTCTCTGAGTTTGCGGTGAGCGGGATTTGGAAACTCAGACTTTGAGAGGAGTCGGAGACGTCGGGGAGGTGGCGGAGGCTGATGTTCGCGTTTGAGAACGACATGTCGTGTCGTACTATTAATGCGAGTGCTGTGGTTGAGCACGTAATACATTTGGATCAGAGGAGCACTAGGAGTAGCAGGGCATATGGATAGCGCGTACCTGGAGTGTTGGATGGTTGTGAATGCCAAATTCTGCTGGTGCTCGCAAGTCGAACCAAGCCAACTGCCAATGAATGAACTTCCAGCCACTATCGCGACGCGAACATCACGTGATGAATCAAGTCACGAATTTGAATTGGCGTTCCGATCGCTCGATCTCCCTGAGACGATGTCCATTTGGTACCAAACTGATCTGAGCCTCAAGTCCTCACTGTAAAGGATGCTAATAGCGAGCACAATTTTCAACGGTTGCATCCTGCAGAGCCAAATCATATGATTGACGAAACATGCGCAATTTAATCAGCAAATCACACAAAACTCGGGCCCCGGTATCGTCATTTCCTCGGGGAATCTTAGTCCACATCGTGGAACAGCTCACTAAGCGCCAGAATAAAATGCAGGTACGTCCGAACACGACTTTTGTTTTCCCCTTACCCCACTCCTTCTCGATATCTGCTCGTGATCGCACACCAGCCATGTCTGAAACCGTGAAACTAGAATTTCAGCCGAAAAATATGCCGTTTAGAAGGCTGGGATCGAGCGGGTTGCGCGTGCCCGTGTTCGCTCTGGGAGGCTGTAGGCACATTTACTTCCACCCTCCCCTCGGTTTTTAATTCTGACGGGAGGTATGGATTCGATGACGGCGTGTAGGGCTGACTATCGGTGGGACTGTCGTCGGTGACCCCGTCAAGGTACGTTCGGACCCGGTGCCTTCGCGGTCATTCTCGCGTCCGATGCGTACTTAATAAAGTCTGACACCGTACTCAAACAGGAAATAATCAGGACTGCCTTTGAAAATGGCATCAACATGTTCGACGAAGCCGAGAACTATTCCGACGGAAAGTCGGAGCTGGAGCTGTGAGCTCGCATCTCGTCGACGCACCCGTCTCGCCGTGTCTTATGAGAATGATTCTTGCAGCGGGCGAGTGATAAAAGAGTTGGGCTTCCGCCGGACAGATCTCGTCATCACGACCAAGCTGTTCTGGGGCACCCGTAGGGGACACAACGACATGGGTCTTTCGCGGAAACAGTGCGTCTCTATGCTCGCATTTTCTGGCCGATTTTTCAGGCTCAACGGGAGGGAATTGGTGAAGTGTTATTGAAGGGGCGAGAGAGTCTTTGCGGCGTCTTCAGCTGGACTACGTCGACGTTATTTTCGCGCATCGCCCGGACCCCACCAGTAGGCAGTTTATTTCGCCCGCGTTGCTGGATGCCATTCTGACTTTTTGTTTATTTTTATTTTAGCACCTATTGAGGAGACCGTGCGCGCGTTCCATTGGGTCATCGAGCAGGGATTGGTAGGTCCCACCTGTTCGCTTTCAAAAAAAAAAATCTCATCACTAGATCGTATTCTCCGGTGTAGGCGTTCTACTGGGGTACTTCTCAATGGTCTGCCCGAGAGATCGAAGAGGCGCATCGTATGGACATCCACTCATTCGAATGCTGCCTCTTTTCACGTACTCAACACAAATATGCAGATGTCGCCGAGAAATATGGCCTTCATGCTCCTGTAGCCGAGCAGTGCATGCACCAGTTTAGTACATTCCACCCGTCGTCGTCGTGTCATCCTAAATCTGACTTTGTCTAGTCTCTTTGACCGCGAGCGCGCAGAGGGTGAATTTGAGTACGTTTGGTCGCGTCGATGAATTTCTGAGCATGCTGACGAGTTCTTCGTGTAGTCCGCTTTACAAGAAATACAACCTCGGGACGACGGTATTCTCTGGTTTGGCGGGCGGTATCCTAACGGGCAAGGTACGTACGCTTGCGTCCAGAGCTACCGCGATCCGGAATCGAGTCTCTTCGCATAGTACAACGACGGTTTCCCTGAGGGATCTCGGTACGATCCCAACAGCGACGACCCGTATATCAAATCCAGGGTGGAATTCCTGCAGTCAGAAGAAGGACGGAAGGAAATAGCCGCAGTCAGAGAGCTGACGAAGCTCGCGGAGACCGGTATGTTTCTGGATATAACATCCCGCGTCGTGAGGCATCCAAAGGCTCAGCGCTCACAAGCCGAATGAAATGACTCTGCAGAACTGGGCTGCAAGGTCTCGCACCTGGCCCTGGCGTGGATCGCGAAGAACCCGAACACCAGTAGCGTCATTTTGGGCGCGACGAGCCCCGAGCAGGTCCTTGACAACCTGAAAGCCATCGAGGTGATCCCGAAGCTGACGCCGGAGATTTTGGACAAGATCGAGGCTATCGTGAAGAACAAGCCGACGACGCCTGTAACTGCTTCCATTTTTTTTGCTTCGATTTGGTTGCCTGCTAACTCGTCGGTACGACAGCCGACGTTTGGAAGGCCTGAGTTGGACGTTCATGGTAGACCCTGGTTCGGTTGATAGTAGGGCGAGGTCAAGAAGTGAAGACGTGAATCGAATTGGTTTCGTACCATGTGTCGCTTTCAAGGATGAGGACCTTATGTGAATGTCATATGTATTCCGTCTCGTGGGGACTCAGTTAACTCTAAGTATAACGTATCGAACAGTCTGCATTCGGTGAGTCATGTCGCAGCTACGTATTGGTCACTGTGGATTTGTAAAGGATGTCGGCTCGCATTGTAATTGTTGGTGAACCTCGACTGAGGGGTGCCATTAGATTACGGTACATACGGTGAAATGTGCTGAGACTTGTACTACGGACGAGCCTGGACGAGCGCGACGCGTTCCCGTCACCTGATCACCTTGTCCTTGAGTACGTAGAGTTTTGCAGTCAACATGCCTTACACGGCCTTACACATGTAGCACAAGGAGTATGAGGATCAAAACTCGAGTCGACTGCCAGTAGCAGCGATATCGCTCTTTGCTGCTATTTTCACAACTCCCCAAGCGTGTGTTTCTACTTTGTTTTGACCGTTCATACTTTTTTTCTGACTTTGCTCTCCTCCAGCCTGCTATGCTCTCAATCAGCTCCGAAAGAGACGCACTGTTCCGTGCTGCCCAGCTCGAACGGGCCCTTGCCCGACAGTCAGTTGACGATGACATTGCTCATTCTCCCCCGCATCTTATCCATGCTCTGCGATCACGGCGTAACGAGTTCGCGCCGATCTCTCAACTGCCTGTGGAAATCATGACGGCCGTATTCAAGGAGCTGACGGAATGCATTTATGGCAAGACGGGCTACTCAGGCCAAGACCGGATCTTTGGGTATGACCCAGGGTGGATCGTTGTCTTGCAGGTGTGTCTGCTCTGGAGGAACATCGCCCTCGCGTTCCCCGCGCTTTGGACGAATATCGTGTTCACCAAAGGTCGTTTGACCGAGGTCATGTTGCAGCGCGCGAAGAACATGCCCTTGAATCTTCTCCTTGGCATCACCGGGTCCAAACTCGACGACAGGGTGCTTGCCAATGTCTCGCTCGTACTGCCGTATATCAGTCGTGCGAGGATGTTAAGTTTCTATGGACAGCCCGTGCATTTACTTGCCGAGGCGGGGATGCAACTTCCTTCTACCCTGAAGAAACTCCATCTTCATCTTGACGCCGGATCACCACCTGTCATGTTCTCCCCTTCATTTCTTCCTGAATCGATGCCGAATCTTCAGGTTTTGTCTGTTCAGGGAGTAGGCTTGCCACTCAGCACGACCACATTTCCCAACCTCACCGTCATCGAATTACGCCAGCTGCATCCTGATTCGAAGCTCGACATCACGCAGTTGATGTCTCTGCTCGGACCCGTTCGTCGGCTCCACTCCCTGAAGCTTTCCGAAGCGTTGAAGAAAACATTTGGCGGCTTCGTCCCCTGCGAGTTTGTTCGCCCACCGATCGACCTTCGTCGTCTCGTTTATTTCTCTGCGGACGAGAGTGCGGTCGATTCCGACGACTTGCTGTATGCCCTAGCAATTCCCCCAGAACGCAATATCTATGTGGAATACGATTCCGAGCGCACCGTCGACTATGTCCTTTCACCCGCATTTGGAGCTGCGAGCTATAGCTCGGACGGAAGCTTGCGGAAGCCAATTCTCCGCTTGGTCGTGATTTTTGACATGGACGGCCTTGCCATCAACGGTTCATACAATACTGGCGATTTTCCNAACAACATTCCGGAGGTCGCATTTCAGTTGAGGCTGAGCATCTCGGGACGCAGAGTTTGGAACTACACATTTCCGAAATTCATTCAGAACTTGATAAGGTCGCGACACCTGGAGGACGTCACCTCACTCTGGCTTCATTTTTCCGCGAGCGACCGTCATGTAGAAACGGCGATCTTGTCACAATTCGTCCAGTTGCCTAAAGTCCGGGAACTGCACTTGTGTGACTTGGTTGACGATAGGACGCTCCTTCAGATGTTGCGTCCCAGTCCTCGCAACAACAGGGTCGTCCTTCCAGACCTGTACTTCCTTAATATTGAGGAGAGGTATCGAGCTTTTCTGAAGGACACGTATACGGGGACGGGTATAGCGGACTGCTTGCTTGCCCGGCAAGCGGTAGAAGGCGTTACGCATCTGTCGGAACTGCGCATTGCGGGACAAAGGGTCCCTTCCAAGTGCTTGAGCAATTTGGAGAGCTTGAGGAAATGGACTCCTCCATAGATACTGGACGCCGAGCGCCGACACGTATAACGAACTACATGAGGAAAGTGAAGGTACAATCTGCCGTAAATTATCCATGTTTCCACCTGCTGATATCTCTGGTTCATGCACGACATCTGTGTCGTGGCGGCAGGATTCTACGTTTCTCCTTCTATGCTACCTCGGCCATTGTCCGTACTCCCATCTCATGCATGCATTTTCCAGCCCAGTCTTTGACTTTGATCCCGCGATGTACGTCTCTATTGTATGTTTGATCTCACTCCCAATGGGAACATTTTTCGGAATGCTTTCCGCCGTCGCATGGCTTTCTCAGTTTCTCGACAGGCGCTCAGCGCTCATTCCTCAACACCTCAGTGGAGGGTTGTTAGCTGCGCATTTTACGTCAGGTCGGTATTGATTGCGTACTCCGACACGTGCGAACTTTCATGCAATGCCCGCTTGCCATCACTTTCCCTGCCACTCCGTTTGCATAGAAAAAAACTGGACCCGGAATGTGGACGGCCACGAGGAGGAGATTCGCCCTCCAAGCCGACATGTACGTAGCTCTTGTTTTCTTGCGGCGCAAAGGTGGGCGACCTTGAATACAGTTCTTAACATCGTACGATGACAATTACATATCGTAAGTCTGCTCACGGGTTTGAAGCCCGTCCCGTTTCACGTTCCACGCTCCTGGATAAGAAGTACTGAATGCCCACAGAGAACGAGCATTCAAAACACCTGTACATATCGTCATGCAGATCTCAAGCGTGCTTCCTGCGACCCATCCAGGCAGATAGGGCAAGGGCATGGTTGTCGAAAGCCGGTCTCAATTGAATCCGTCCCGGCAGCAATTCGCAGGCATGACTTTCACCTGTAAGACGTCGTTTCTGATCGATATTCCGACCCGCTACATCATAACTTAGATGGTAAAGGGTGCGCTAGCATTGTTCATGTATAGTAGATGACAAGAATAGAAATAGAAATTCGGAGATCATTCAGTAAAATCTGAGTACATGCGGTGATAGAGCGATGGCTAGGGTCAGAAGATACTATGCTACGTACCTCAACATGTACGCCGACCTAGTCCTTGTAATATAAAAAGCACACTGCTGTGTATGAAAGTAGATAGATGGAGCTATATCACGATGCATGTCGCAATTAGTCAAGAAATGAGATGAAGCATTAAAGGTACAAGTCCAGATGGTGCAGGATGAAAGAATTGTCCGACGACAGAGGAATCAAGAGTTCGGGGGTACGGGGGTAGGCCAACGAAGAAGAATTAGTCAAATATTACCCCAATGTTGCGTTCGTCATTTTAACGCTCAACGTATCACCGCTGGATGAACGTTGCATCCTCCCCTGCTCGTCCGCAGTCCGCATCATACTCATCCTCCTCGACCCCATATCCGGCGTACTGACCCGCCTCGCACTCACATTGGAAGGGGAGGCGCCCAACTGGTTGGAGGTCTTCCTCAGACGACTGGTGGAAGAAAATCCACCGCGGTCGGATTGGTCATTCGGCATCAGAGACAATCCAGAAAGAGCAAAGTCCGAGTGAGACCGTAGCAGCGAGGACGACATCGTTCGCGGCGTCAGTACAGATACTGGAGGGAGTGGCATGGAGATACTGGGGCCAAGACTCGTAGACCTGTTCATGACGGATGGAGGGTGCCTTGCCCGTGGTGATGGTGCCCTGGTGCCCTCTGGGTCCAGAAGTTTCTGGAGAGCAAGCAGGCACGCAAAGGCGTCGTTGCCTGAGTTGTGCAGGGCATAGTCAACTAGTAGATTCAAAGAATGCAAGAGGCTTGCAAGCGCCAATGTAGAGTTGGGCTGGCGAGGCTTGCCGGTTTTTGCGTCCAACATTGCGCCCCTGTGCCCTGCTCTGAAAAGACAGCTTTCGAAAGTGGGAACATCGATTATCAAGACGTTGTGAGGTAGCTCTAGAATTCAAGAACCGTTTATGAGTAAGCAAAATTGGGAAAGGAGAAGGGGATACACGGACTGATCTTCATTTCCTCCATCCGACGAAGGTCCTCTGTAGCCGAGTGTACCACGAGGACGAGATTGTTGGCAGAGGTCTCAGAGTCGGGACTGGCCATGCTGCTGTCATCGAATTTGATATCAGAAGATTCCTGGGCGCATTTCTTAATGGTTGAAAATACCTGATGACTGCTTGAATGATTTGTGGCAGCTTCGCCTTGGGAATAACCTGGCTTTCGCCAAACTTAGAGCACGGAGGTCAGGTGAGTCGCATCGGCATAACGAGTACAACATTCTACTCACTGCATACTGGAAATTAGATTTGAGTCAGTGAGAGGCAATCGTCAACGAGAAAAGTCACGATGCTCACCTTCCACGGATAGGTTGGGGTATTGCGATTGCGAATTTTGTCTACATACTCGCTGACGATGTAATGGCCCTTTCTAGAAGACGGTCAGCGCAAGACGTGTCACTTGAGACTATCTAGAGGCTGACCGATAATTGTCTTCGGGCACTGGTGGCCAAGATCCCAGTCTGTCAACACGACTCGATGCATATCATCTACAGAATTTGCATATGTAGTATACTGACTTACGCGTCTAAGTGAGCACAACGCACAGCAGCATATCCCCACTCAAGCACAGATGTAGGATTGCGCTCATGGCACTCGAAATCAACAGCTAAAAATGCCTTATCCCTGTTGTTCCATAAGTGCTGAACAGCCTTAGGCTCTCCGCTCCTAACACGGATCTTGAGTCCCGCCAGGACGGCAGCGGGGAGCGTAGCATGCAGCTTCTTGTATGTCGCATAGTCTGTGACCGTCCGTAAATGCCTCTGATGAGTCTCGAAAGCCTGAATTCTGAGCATGTTGTCGACGATGGGCAGAGTCTCGCCGAACCTGTCTCCACAAATTCATTGCCAATGAGTCCATCCATCGCGGGACAGTGCATGACGCGGAGATCAAATCATACCTGGTCTTGATCATCTTGAGAAAGGCTCCGATAGATGTTATGCGCGTGACGATGTGCGCTCTGCCTGTCCACGCATCTGTGATGGTGATGACAGGCCAAGAAAAGGCCAAGAATTCCTCGAACGAGTTGAATAGATATCCCCAGGTGCGCTCATACCTGGTATTATAATGCCAATGTTGTTGACACGAGATCATGTGTATCTCTGAATAATGACATGCTGTACTGACCATGGGATGCTGTTTTGCTGAAAGTACCCCATGTATGCCGTGTATACCTGGAACAGATTGCCCGTGAGATTCCACGCGAAGGCACCAATAGGACTGCACATACAGACTGAAGATCGTACTCCCATCCTCGAATATCTACAAGATTAAAATCAGCCATTTCGTGTCGTGAAAGTCGTCAGATCAGAGCCTGATGAGCAAGAGGAGGTATAACAAGCTGGCTAGCTAGGATAAAAGAACACGGGGAAGGACACCGGCCTAGGTAGAGAAGTTGTTCACGTTTTACGGTCATAAGATTCCGAAGCAGTTTCTGCGGAAGTCAGGAAGCATGAACAGGCGGCTAAGCTCGCCCAATGTGCGTCACTCCGTTCCAGCCTCAGGGCGATTTGAGCCTGAGTGGCAACAGAGATTCGCGTTTCAAAAATCTCAATTTAAGTCATGGATTATAACACTGTTTCAACTTCCAAGTAGCACGATTCTATCTCACTATTCATTTTAATTAATCACGGTACATGGAGATACGAGGCAACCTGGTCGTAGTATTAGATGATGAACCGGTACTGTAAGGAGGTGAATACATGGGGGAAGCGGACGGGTGTATTATACACCGTCTCTACAATGTAAGTCAGCACCTGAAAGGAAGAGAAAGAATTAGTCTCTTAGCAGATGAAGATGTGATGAGTTAGGTGAATCAGAGACTTGAATGATTCCCGAAGGAAAAGTATCATGTGTGTAGAACACATCCAGTATTTGCAGATAGTTTTACATCTCGAAGAAGGGGCCGGCACGAGAAAACTTACCTAGATAGTAGACCACGGAACGGCTGAACATTGATGGAAGAAATACAGAAATTCAAGCTTTGAGCAAGCCGGGAACAAACGAGTCTTCAAAGCTCTACAATTAAAACGGGCGTAAGCAAAACACGTTAATAACAGACTTGAAAAAGCAAAAGTCAGGAATATTCGCATTAGTCTCATGTTGCCGAGGCATCGAAGTGAGCTGAGTTATACGATCTTTTATCATCAGGTAGGAGTAGAAGAGAAATCGCTAGATAAATAAGTAGTGAGTCAGGTTGATAACTCACACTGGGTGTATCAAATGACTATGGGCAGTTAAAGGTACCAAGACCGTTAATGAACGTGCCAGGGTTGAAAAGAACTAACAGAGACGAAAACAACCAAGGAGGACTCTTGGAGGACACGCAAGATCAAGTTCAGTAACAACGCCGGAAATGGAAATTTCAGTAGTCGGCCGCAACTGTACAGGACCAAAAATAGAGTTCAAATCATGAACTCCGCTCAGGCAGCAAGCAGGAACAGCGAAGCCGCAAGGGTCCCCACCGACAACAATCGCCAAAAATGCAGATTTTCGTCAAAACCCTCACGGGGAAGACGATCACCCTTGAGGTGGAGTCTTCTGACACCATCGACAATGTCAAGGCCAAGATTCAGGACAAGGAGGGGTATGTTCTTGCACACACATCTGCCGACCTCAAACTCATCACTCCTGCCCTTGTACTTGCAGCATTCCTCCAGATCAGCAACGGCTCATCTTCGCTGGCAAGCAGCTCGAGGACGGACGGACACTGAGCGACTACAACATCCAAAAGGAGTCGACTCTTCACTTGGTCCTTCGGTGCGTACAGATTGACTCAGTGTATTTGCGGGCGTATCCATTGTTGCATCAATCATAGTCTTCGTGGTGGCCTCATTGAGCCCTCGCTCAAGGTGCTTGCGAGCAAGTACAACTGCGACAAGCAGATTTGCCGGAAATGCTACGCTCGTCTCCCTCCTCGTGCAACCAACTGCCGCAAGAGGTCATGCGGGCACTCGTCTCAGCTCCGCCCGTGAGTATTTCCTATCTAACATGTAGAGTTTTTCTTATTTGCTTTGAAATACAGCAAGAAGAAGTTGAAATAGTCGATTCGCTTCTTATGTGGGGTTTGTCCGAGGTGCAGCTTTTATGGTCATTCATGAAGTTAGGGACGACTTCTCATGTATTCATAATGAGGAACGCGTCCGACCTCGCATACGTTAGCATGCATCCGCCGCTCCGTCTTCCTTTACCACCAGTCTACTGCATAAATTTTCCATTCTCATAGCTTTCATGTCCGCTAGCCCACATATAGGCCCCCGTCTGCCGTGACAGCGCAGTGTGCGCAATGTCAGAAATAAAAACCAAAAACACAGGAAAATTAAATCAAAGCACTGTGGTCCGAACGAATCAAAGAGCATATGCAGCATCAACTGGAATATCCGTCCAACGCTTGGATATTATAGTCAGGCTGCTCCATCGGCGCCCTGTCGACCTCCCTAGCCGCAGCCGCCCCGCGAATCGTGCCCTCCCACCGCCGGAACCACTCGCCTTCACGCGCTCCGACAAGCACTTGCACGCCCACGCGCGTCTGGACATAATTGCCCCTCGGGCCATACCCTTCCAACTGGCCAATGTCAACTTCTTCGCCCTGGGAGGGCTTGTACTTCTTGAGCGCGTAAGCGCTCCCTGCGATGGCCCATCGACCGCCGCCCCGCGAGTGGGAGCGCTTGAACATCCAGATGAAAGGGTATACGAGGGTGATGATGAGAAGGAACTTGAGCCAGCGATTCGACAGAGCGCGGGGAAGACGCGTGAGGGCTTCTACGTTCCAACCGTAGAGAACATGAAGAAAAGCATGACGAGCCACTGTTTATCAATCGAATCTGAGTGTGAGAAAGCGCGCGGATAACCTTTTCGTAGACAAGTTCCTCGAGATACTTTGAGCTCGCACAATAATCGTCCGCCCATTGGCGCAACGTCCAAGAAGACTTGGCGACATCACGCACAAGCGACATCTCCATATCGATAGTCGGGTGCAAGGGCTGAACGTTGCCTTTGGCGATCCACGGCGGAATACCCTGAGCCTCGCGCTGGTGACGCCAAACTTTGGCCTCCTTTGGCCTCCTTTGGCCTCCTTTGCCTCGGCGCGACAAGTCTTGCGCGTAAAGACAGGGATACCAGCCTCGCGGATCATGCCCCACGATACGCTGATTCCTCATCCCCCAAGGTCCACTGAGTCGGGATGGACGGGATGTCGTGGGTCACGTTTATGAAGAAATCAAAGTCGGTGACGGTCTCGACGTGGGTTTCTGTTCTGGTCTGCGGCTGGCCAAGCTGTTTGTGCTGCCAACGATACGGGTGCAGCACTCGGTGTGAGTACCCTTGCAATGCAGTTTGTACGTGGGTGTGGTGTTTGCCTGAGAGAGCAGAAAGCGGTAGAGCGCTTCACCTGTACATCAGATAAATGGAAGAGAAGAAAAAAAGACGAAGCCACACCATCTTCATTCAGACGAGAGTCATAAGAGATGATAGAACCGTCGCTGGATACAAGATACTCCGCGTCGTAAGGAGTGAAATCTAGAGGAAGTTCTTAGCCACCACCAGAAATGAGAGGGTCTAGCTAATCAAAGTCGATGAAAAGGTGACCGGTGCTCTCTTCAAACGTTGGAGGTGAGACTGAGGGACCTGGTTCGTTTTGAGAGGGCCAGATGGATTTCTGGGGAGGATGATCTTTGGACATGCAGTGGTGGTCAGTAAGAAAGAGGTCCCAAAGGCCGTACAAAGCTGGGGAGCTCTGGGGAGACATGAGGGCGATGGATGCCGATGAAAGATATACTTCTGTAACAAAGATGGACGCGTGAATTCGCACGGACGGAGTAGAGGGACCGCAGCGCTTTTTTGGGAGACACCGCTTGCAAGACAACGACCATGCGTGTTCAAAGGATGACGCCCGTCACTCCGTTCAAAAGAGTCCATTTTCTTTTTTTCGCGCCTACAGATCGAAGTCACGTGATGTATATATATGGACTCAAATCGAGACATCAAAATTGTGTCAAAAATAACAACGATTGCCAAATGCGGCTGTGGCTGGACCCGAGCTTTGCGAACTATTTCCTTCACATATACTCACTCAAAAGATATGGCTAGACCAGCTCGAAACGGTCGTGTTGGGAAGCCTATTCCTTTAGCTCGGAAGGCAAATGCTGCTGGATACGCAAAGCGCCATGCTCGGAAGGCCAAAACCGCAGCAGGACTCTCAGACGTATACGAGTACCAGTCGCAAAAGGTCAGGAGAAGCAATATTGCTCTGACCTTGGACAGGGACGAAGCAGCCGAGTTTGACCATGGGTCTGACGACGACATCGATCGCGACGCGTTGAGGGCCAGACTTATTGGCGAAAACCAGGATGATGAAAAAATCGACTCAGATGATGATGAAGAGTTGGATAGTGATGAGGCATTCGAGGAGAGCGATGAAGAGCGCTTTGCTGGATTCTCCTTCAACTCAAAAGTAAGTGTTCCGGAGGAAGAGGAGGAAGAAGAAGGTGAGCCAGACGAATTTATCGACGTGCTGGATGTGTTGGACGGCCGGGGAGAACCCGATTTGGGGGGTGAAGAGAAGGTTACAAGAGTTGACGAGGGCGTGGAAGGCAGAAGCGAGGACGACGACGACAAATCGAAAGACGGAGGCAGTAGTGAGGACCAGGAGGAAAGCGATGGCGAAGGTTCGACCGAAGGCGACCCCGATCTGATGTTGTCCGCGGATGAAGAGGATGCATCCGGCGCTTTGGAGGACCTCGGAACTTTCATCACAAGTTTGGAGACTGGGAAAAAGAGGAAGGCTGACGCCACGGAGGCTCCGGGAGACACACCCCGACGGAAAAAAAGGATTATCGAGGAGCGTACAGAAGCTGGCGCTGAGAACGAGTTCGCTGCACATGTATCAGGTATGTACAATCGCTGCCCGGTTGACGTGAATCACTTAAATGTACATGGTTATAGGTTCGGCTAGACTGTATCTCGACGACTTGCTTGCTCCTCTCGCGTCCCAGTCGTCGAATCTACTCTCGCTAAAACAGTCAGCCAAGGTGTTGACCTCGTCTAAGGCTGGCACCGTGCTTTCTGCCCCTCTACCACAGCGAACACAAGAACGATTAGATCGACAAGCAGCGTATGAGCAGACGAAGGAGGAGGTGGACAAATGGAAGGAAACGATGAAACGTATCAAGGAGGCAAGCAATTCATCATGTCCGGATTCACCTTGATCTGACCCTATTTTTTCTTCTTCAGGCCGAGCACCTCTCTTTTCCTTTACAGGCTGAGCCTGTGGGTAAGACATCAAATCTTGAGCTAGCAGCTAAATTTAAGGTGACGATTTCATGTCTCTTGACCACTCTCAATGCTCACAGTGCCGTCACATATGTTACAAGCCCACTACGGAAATGGAGAGCGCTGTAGACCAGCTGCTTAAGCGAGCCAAAATGCGGGAGGAAGACATCGCTCAGGTGGAGGAGCTGAAAATGAACCACCTATCGGCAGAAGAAGTCGCCGCACGACGAGCCGAGGTACGCAAAGTCCGCGAGCTGATGTTTCGCGCAGAAGCAAAGGCGAAGCGTATTGCGAAAATCAAAAGCAAGACGTATCGACGGATAAAGAAGAAAGAGCGAGAGAAGTTGGCTGCGAAATTGGATGGGGAAATGGACGAGGATGACGAGGAAGTGCGGATGAAGAGGGAGGCAGAACGGGCATTGGAGAGAGCGACCTTGAGGCATAAGGTCACGGGTAAGTGGGCGAAGGCGATGAAAGGCCGAGGAGATCTTGACCAGGACCAAAGAATGGATGTTAATGAGATGCTGGAAAGGGGGGAGAGGTTACGACGGAGGATTAGAGGAGAGAAGGATAGCGGGGACGAGAGCGGGGAGGGTGACAGTGACGTCGATGAGGACGTCGGCGTCGAAGGGTTGAAGGCCCACGCATTCGAAGAGGTTACTCGGCTCAAAGTAGCTGCTCCAGAACTGGACGATGGTAAGAAGGGAAAAAGCGTCCTCGACATGAAGTTCATGCGCGATGCTGCCACGCGCGAACAGCAAGCGTTGAACAAGGAGGCCGACGACTTCATAAAGGAGCTGGGGGCGGTTGAAGATGATGATGCAGAATTCGGTGATGCTCACGAAGCAGATAATGTTGTCATCCAGCGCACTGGCGGACGACTTTCTTTCAAGCCAGGACAACAGGTATGTAGTGCATGCAGATCTTGTTCACGTCTATGTTGATTCATGTGTTTCTTGCAGTCATTACGAACCGTTGGGTCATTAGCATCCGATACTTCGAGCGTAACCCTCAAATCAACAGATCTGCCTCCCTACGGCGACCTCATGTCCGCTTCTCCTACACCCCCCACACTCTCCGTCAATGCCAATACCTCTTCAGCCTCCCGTGAGCAGTCTAATCCATGGCTCATGTCGAGAGATGGCGCATCGAGCATAACTGCGCCAAGGAAGATGAATGAATTGGTGGTGGGCAAAGATAGCAAAGCCGCAGAGAAGTCAAAGAACAAACTTCAAAAGCAGCAAAGGGGCGGCGAGGAGGAGAAAGAGAAGGAACGGGAAGACGCCGTCGTGGAGATCGCCCTGGAAAATGTCATCTCGGTGGATGCGTCCTCTGCTGGACCTTCCAAGAGTTCTAAAGGGCAAAGCAATGCGAAAGCGGCGAAGGGTACGTCTGCCATGGAGGGTGCCGATGATTCGGATGAGAATAGCGAGGTGGAGGAGCAGGAGACGGCGTTGGAGCGCAAGGGAAAGGGTTCGGCCGGCAGGGTCAAAGCGTTCGAGCAGCGAGACCTCGTAGCCCGTGCATTTGCTGGAGACAACGTTATCCAGGTATGCATATCAATACGCGATGCCACAAGTGCCCACCACTTATTTCTCTCTCATAACAGGAGTTTGAAGAGGCAAAACGACGCGAGATACAGGCAGACGCGCCGAAAACGGTCGATACCACTCTTCCAGGCTGGGTACGCATCTATCCGTGTCATCATCCTCATCTCACTTAACATTCATCTGGATATATCCAGGGCTCCTGGGGTGGTCGAGGCGCGAAGAAGCAAGCGCCCAAGCCTCAACATCTCAAGAAGGTCGCAGGTGTCGACCCCAAATCGCGGGCGGACTATGGCAAGGCACACGTCATCATCTCTGAGAAGCGCGACAAGAAGGCGGCCAAGTACACGGTCAAGGATCTGCCATACCCGTACACGAGCAAGGCGCAGTATGAGCGCAGCCTCGGCACCCCGCTCGGGACTGAGTGGAACACACGGGTGAGCTTCCAGCGCGGCACGTTGCCAAAGGTCACGAAGAAGGTATGCTTCACGCTGTTTCCTTTACGATTCACTCCTGCTGACACCTCTTTTCTCAGATGGGAACGGTCATCAATCCCCTTGAGAAGTTATTCTGAGCCATGTGTTACATACCTTTCGTCATACTCCTCTCAAAACCACCTTTAGTATAGGCAGCCTTGACACTGACCGACAGTGTTCTGGTTTAGGATCTCGTCTTTATTTTGCACTGATACCTGTACTTGAACTGAGCAATACCACGTTGCGTCTCTTGTTGGAGGACTCCTTGCTTGCTTGATACCACCCCGGTCATTTACTCCCAAGTGTTAGTAACAAGCACGTATAATCTCTGGACGGACTTCGCTATTTCTAGAGGTTGCAAGGTATTAAAAATTGCGTATGAGAGACGGTAACCGTCATGCGACAAATATATATCTACGACAGTGCTAATAGAAATACAGATGCGTATATGGTAAGATGAAGTCCATGTACGCTCATCAAAATCTCCATCACGTCTAGTGCTAACCCCCCTTACCCATCATCAACGTGACGAGTACATATGCGTTTGCTACGACGATAATCAACCAAATGCCATACCCAATGCCCGTCACAAGCCAGCCGTTGCTGTAGTACACCGTCTCTCCCGACCGCGCTTCCTCGACATTCGCTGACTGTTCTCCGTCGACTGGTACCGGCGTCGGGTCAGCTGGACTACTCTTCGATGGGTCATCAGAAAGCTCCGTTGGAGATGGCGGATGGCTCCGGATGCTCATGATGGATTTGGAGGATGTAAGCCAGATAAGTGGAAAGACTATGAACGGCAGCACGATCGAGAGCACGACTTGAGATACCACCAGCAGCATGTCAATACCTCGCCGTCCAACGGCGATAGCCACAACCATAGAGGGAATGAGACCTAGTAGTCTAGTGTAGATACGGCGAAGAACGGGCTATAAGGTCAGTCGAAAGTGCACTTAATCAGTGATGGAAAGTATTAATGGGATAAGGGATGTAAAGCTACCGAGGTTCTCCATCGGATGAAGCCTTCAGACACATTTTGACCAGCAACTGTGGCTATGATTGATGAACTTTGTCCGGCGCATAGAAGGGCAAGCGCAAACATGACAGCAGCGCCTGTAGCAGAACTTGAAGTCACTTGGCCCGCTTCCTATAAGTTAGAAGAAGAATGGGCGTACCACGTCCAACCTCCCGTGCAATGAGATCGTGAGCATCGAATAAACTTGCGGAGTCTCGGTAACTACCAGGTCCGTTCGGTCCTTCCGAGTAGAAAAACACGGCGGCAGACAGGATTAAAATGCTTTTGAAAAGTGTAGTTCAGTTGTTATCGACCAGGGAATGAATAAACAACAGTAGAGACTTACAGCGAATTAATCATAACGGCAAATCCCAGCAAACTGATGATGATGTCCGCAATCCCATGGTATAGATGAGCTTTGACAAACGAAAGCGTGTTGTTCTCTCTATCGGCGTGACTCTTGCACTCTGTCACATCCGGATCGTTCGGGGGCGCTCGGCATTGCGCGACGATGCCCTCCCATATTTTGCCTGCAGAGAATCGACGACGTAGAACTCCGCCAATACTGGAAGTTGAGAACGTAGAATCAAAGGTCGATGACTCCGACAGAGATTTATCCGGTTTCGGCGAGACTCGGTCTTGTGTAGCGAGGGCAGACCCCAAGAATAGGGCGTGAGGCATGACCGTTGCTCCAAGAATACCGACAGCTAAAAATAGATCGATGATTAGTCCATCGCAAATGTTATATGCATGTAACTCCTTACAAGTGTAGAGGGCACCAGATTGGAAAATTGCCTTCGACGGGACATAACCGTCGAATGCCTTATTCCAGTTGACCTCGACTTTCGAGATGATAATGCACATGCACACTAATACACCGATGACCTAGCGCATATACGTGCTTCAAAAAGACTGAAGAGTAGATATGAATTTGATACAACTTACCAAGATGGAGATTAAGAGCTCGAACATCTTGACCGGGCGCCCGCGCAGAGGATCTCCGAGCGCCAAAATGAATAGCACATCACAAGAAGTCAATAGCACACCCGACCAGAGCGGCAGTTTGGGGAATAGCATGCACAAAGCAATGGCCGATCCCAAAAAGTTCCGCAAGGTCAGTTGCGATGATGGCGACCTCAGAAAGAGCATACAGCGGGTAAAGACCGAGCCAGCGAAAGAGACGTGTGTGTCTCGGGCGATGGTAGAGGAGGAGTCGACAATGAGATGCCAGGTCTACACGTTGTTGAGGACGCAGGCAAAACTAACGATTAGATAAAACGAGTATTTCATGCATTTATGGGAGCACACACCGAGGCCTGTGACGACACCCAGTTTACTTGCCAGGCTCTGCGATCGAGATACTAAATCAGCAGACACGATGGCCAAATAGCCCCGACTCACTTGGAGGAACAAAGCGAAGATTCCGGACAGCAGGACAACGAATAGGAGTTTGTAACCGTACTCTGAGCCCGCCTGAAGATCGACGCCCCAGTTTCCACTGTATGGTAGAAAAAAATATGAAGTCAAAATATTTGAGCATGATGAGCTCGTAGATGACTCACGGGTCAAAATAAGCGACCGCACAGACAATCCCGACACCCGTATGCTTCAGGGCGTGTTCGACAATGACTCTGGTGGTGGTCCTGAAACGATTTGACCATAGTGAAGGGGTAATCTGGCCGGAATCATCAGCGGGACGCTGTCTATGGCACTGCATGAACTTGGTGAAGATGAGGGTTGGGAAAGAGGGGCATTGTCAACGACTCGACGAAAAACGGACGAACCCAAGGCAGCGGTACTCCCGCTACTTGGGATCAAGTTATCAACTGCAAATCCGGTTCACGCTCGACTTGGAGTACGTCATCCGTCCTCTCTAATTTTGACCGATTTCCGCTACATTTGCCTAAATTTACCAACAAGATCAATCGATGAATAATTAATCCCTCACAATCTCCCCTTCATTTTCTCCAGAGTCGCAGCCAATTCCTCCTTGCTGACCTGCTTTTGGACAAAACTCGATGTCTCGCTCAGAACTAATCCCTCCTCCTCGTTTGGTTTGGGAATTACGTGGAAGTGGACATGATCGACGTGCTAACGCTCCATTCAGAGAAAATAAATCGAGTAGCAACATGTGTGGACCGCTCACCTGAAACGCCATCTTGCCGTTGTTCTACGCGCGGAATCGACCGACGAAGGTCAGGACGGGTTGAGTCCGACAAAACCAAATCGGGGTGCTCGGGCTTACCTGTAAGACATTGTACTGCTCTATACCAGTCGACAGAGCGACTTTCTTGACCACCGGTCCTATGTCGCGCAGGTACTCGTCAGGCAGGTCGCCGATGGTTCTAGCGTGATCTTTGACAAAAGAGTCAATTAATTTGAAGGGAGCTCGAGGAGCGTGACGGCGGAATGCCGTGCTTGCATTTCGGGATCACTTGGGTGTGCCCTTCTGACACTGGGTTGATGTCCAGGAAAGCCAGGCTGTGAACTCGGTCATTACGGTCTGGCTCGATAGCATAGACCAGTACTGGCAGATCGCAACCGACCTGTAATCATTCTCGTATACCTTGAAGCTCGGTATAGTTCCTACACTGCATTGGGCCACCAGCTACCGGAAGGACTGAAGACGGCGAGCCCACCTTTTACGATCAAGCAAAAAATGCACCTGCAGCAATAGCGTCAGATGAGAGCCAGAGTACTATCATCGCACTGACTTCTCGTCGACGTTTGGATCGGTCATAATGTGGGTCGCAGATATTTCTACGTATTGTGCGTATTGGAAAGCTGTACAATGGCGTTTCACCTGCAGTGTATAGACCTGTATGGACTGTATTGTGGAGAAAGTTAGCGCCGACGCGATCATCGGGGGCTTACAACTGTTTACAAGCGTCAACGGCGGTTCAAATGTTAGGTCTGTTAATCTTAAAAATTATACTTGTACTTATAAGATCATTCAGTACTCCGTAAGCTCTGAGAGCTCGACGTTTCAATTTCAACGCTCAGCGCAGGTTGCTGTATTGTGCCCTTTCCACCCTCCTCTCATGATGGAACAGCATAAACCCTCCAGAACATTGATTGAAGTATGCGTCGATTCGGTAGAATCTCATATTGAACAACATTCCTGCGTATCCCACTTGGACTCTGCCCAGTCACACGTGTCCTTCATTTCAGTGCCGTGCGTGGTGGAGCTGATCGACTCGAGCTCTGCGGAAATCTGGCCATCGGGGGCGGAACAACGCCTTCTCTGGGCCTCCTCAGAGCCGTTAGAAAGGCCATCTCCGAGGCGGTGCCCATTATGGTTTGCGTTGCCTGTCAAACATACACAATTCACTCCTGACGCGGGATTGTCTTCCATTTCTTTGAGGCCATGGTGCGTCCAAGGACAGGCGATTTCCTCTATACAGATGTAGAGATCGACGTCATGCTTGAAGATATCAGGATCTTCAAGCAGACCGGTGTTGCTGGAGTCGTTTTTGGTGTCTTGAAAGGTGATGGTACTGTGGATGTTCATCGGACGAGTATGTAAGTTCTCAAGCACATTGTACACCAACGTGTAGAAGTTGAAGGCTTCTTAATTCCTGAGACTTGCGAAGGAAGCAGCTCCCATGCAAGGTACGCTCACATTTTCTTCGATATTGTTTGGCATCCTGCACAGTCTAGGTCATCAGTCTGCTTCCATCGGGCGTTTGATACGACAAGAGAAGCATCCGAAGGTGAGTCACATAGTATCCCAACTATGATGATGTTAACAATGAATAATCTTTGCCGTCCTTACCATGCCAGCGTTTAGAGACGTATCACAAATCCCGGGCATCATCCGCATTCTCACAAGGTCGAACAAATCACCTCATAAGTTCATTTCTTCCATCTCATCCTGCGCATATTCAGCGGCCATGCACGAGACGTTTCAACGTCTCTCGAAACCTTGATTCCCTTTCTCGATGCTAGTGCAAAGAATCCTGATGCATGTATTCCTGGCATTCTACCCGGCTCTGGCATCAGTCCCAAAACCATCCGTATCGTTTTGGACGCACTGCTCCCGTATGGTCTTAAGGAGGTTCATCTAAGCGGAGGTAGATGACTTGAGGGAGAAATGACACATAGAGCGTCCGGGTTGGGCATGGGCGTTGGACATAGTGAGTGGGGGGTCTGGCGGACGGATGAGAGGTCAATCCGGGAGGTCCGAGCGGTCATGGATGAGGTGTCCGAAGAAAGGATTAAGGAGTTGAATTGAGATACCGGACAACTCGTGCATCGCGTCTCGGAATTTGTAAGTGTCTTGCAATTGGGCCGGGAAGTCCGAACATCTGCCGTGAAGTAAGAATAGATGACAACCAGGATTTGAATCGTAAAGATGGGAATTGAAATACTTTCCATGTTCATGACGTCGTTCTGAGATCTCTGATTCTTCCCCAGGCTTTGATCAATCGGGGCGGTTCTTATGCGCTGACGTACCCCAGTATATTACTTGAGCCCGTTGTCGGCCTACTCCTATTCTCCTTTCCCCCCGTCGTCGAGCACCACGTTATACGCCTGGTATCGTCGTAAAATATGTCCGGCACAATGTCCTCTCCGCCCAAAAGGCAACCTATCTGGTGGAGCAATGCAATATTCTTCGTTGGAACCCACATTGCCGCGCTTTTTGGCATGTATCTTCGTCCTCCATCTTCGGTCTCTTGGCGCATTCTCTTCATGACTGTGGCTTTGTGGCAGCTGGCCTCGTTTGGGTGAGTGTAGTCTAACTTACGGCGCGTTTTTCATTTTATTTTATTATCGGAAACCGTCAGAATCACCATAGGCTACCACCGACTTTATTCGCACCGTGCATTCAAGGCATCCTTAGCCGTTCGCCTGCTTTTGGCGATCCTTGGGACCATTGCGATGCAAGGGTCCATTAAGGTGTGTGAAAAGTGATCCAATCGAACAACTTACGCGGAACTAACCTAGGTGGTCACATGAAGTGGTGGTATGTGCAATTCCAGGTTCTATGGAACTCCACGAAGGACATACTTAGCCGTACTCAATTAGGTGCCTTAGACATCGCCTACACCACGTACGACTGCACCTAACTCAAAAATTGCCTCGCATATAATCTGACGTTTGAATATTAGAGATTTACAGATGATAACGAACACGACCCGTGAGTTTTTATCTATCGACACATACCAATGTTAGAGTTCTGAGAGATTTTGGCATAGATATTCCGCAACTCGTGGTTTGTTCTTCTCTCACGTCGGTTGGATCTTCTATAAGACGGAATACAAGCGCATGGTGCTGATTGATCGTGGAGACCTTGACCATGATCCAGGTAAATTCGCATTATTCTACAAAGGTCCGCTACTTAACAACTGAAAATCTCAATTTCAAGTCGTCCGCTTTCAACATAATAACTATGGTAAGACTTGTCTTGTTGATTGAAATACACGGTGTGAACACTCTTCGATTTCGCAGTGCCGCTAGCCATTATCTTTGGCTTCGTTTTACCTACCGCTCTCGGCTTTTTCTGGGGAGACCCATGGGGCGCATATATCTGGGGAGGACTCGTCTCTAAGCTACTCAGTAGGTTTCACTTTAGGCTCGAACTTCCTACCATTGTTAATGTGCGAAGTCTGGCACTGCACCTTCTTGGTGAACTCGTAAGGAACTCTTCCCAATAATGATTCATCCCGTTGCGCTCACACAGGACAAGGCTTGCCCACTGGGATGGCTTGCAGCCGTACTCCGACGACAATACGTCGCGGACAAATCTGGTAAGTCACCGGCATGAGTGCAGTACTGTAGTACTTTCGGTCTCAACAGCATCAGATTTTGGCTTTGCTTACTGCTGGCGAAGGAAATCATAACTTTGTACGTTCGATTCTTTGGTCTACTCGTAACTTTCCGACTGACTAGCATCCTCAGCATGTGCGTTCAGCATGGCAAGATTTCCCTGTTAGCAATCGTGTTGATTATCAAGCTTCACAGCACGCATTCCCCCACGATTTCCGCGCCGGTCCCTCATTTTTCGACTGGGATCCTTCAAAATGGGTCATACTCGCCCTCAACCGCCTTGGCTTCGTCACCGGTCTACGAAGGGCGCACGAGGACGATATCGTGGAGGCGAAGCTATATATGAAGTGTCAGGCCCATCTACATCATGATACGGACATCTCGGATACGGGGGACAGTGCGTTGCCCGTTTGGGATTCAAATCAATTGGAAGCCTTCATCACCAGCAAAACCGCCTCGTGCATCATCTTGATAAATGGGTTCGCTGTGGATGTGACAGAATATCTGAAAGATCATGTGCGTATTGGCTACATTTTACCCGGGGGGTTTTTTTTTCGAAAATTAACGTTCGACCCCGTGCAGCCAGGTGGCGCGGCACTCCTTCGTAGATATTCGGTCCCCGCGACGTGCTCGCGCGAAGATGAAAGACTCGGTCATGGCGAGATAGCACCCTCTAGGGACGCCAGCTGGGCTTTCGACGGCGGTTTGAACAAACATTCGCGGGCGGCCAAGCGGCGCATGCTGCAGTTGAGGGTGGCAAGGGTGCTGCCGCGGCACGTTGATTAGATAGACTTGGGAGTCGCAGCGAGGTGCTTGAATGGTTAATTAGATTGTTGCATTAGATTGTTGCGGTAGAAAGGAGGCTTGCTCCGGGTCTCGGGGAAAAGATTGGGGGTGACTAGATTAGAACTGTCTATCTTCGAATTTCGCTTCCACATGCGATAAAAATGTAACAGTATTGGACTTCAAAACAGCCTTCGTCAAGGGCAGTTGAAAACAAGAGTAATAAGGGAGCGGATCAAGAATCAAAAAATCACGGTTTGACAAGAATATTAAAACTGTTCGACTGTTTCGTGGTCCAAAATTAAACGCGCGCACCGGAATCCGTCAAATACTTGACTTTGAAAGCATACAGACCATAGGAAATGCTGTCAGCACAAACATAGGCCGTGCCTCTGCCAACTAGTACAACTCGTTATTCTCTGAGTCGTCCTCATCTTCCGAATTGGACCCATTCTCCATCGAGTCCTCCGAGTCGCTCAGGTCGTCATCATCATCATCGTCGTCATCATCGTCGTCGTCATCGCTGCTATGATCGTTCCCGTACGTCAAGCCGTCCCAGTCAACTTGAGGCACGATCTCGGAGAGCTGGCTAATGTTGCCGCAGTACACGTCACAATTGGCTACCTTGAGGACGCCAAGGGGTCCACCGACCTCGCACCGGTACATTAACGTGTCGCAGAAAGTGTCAACCAGAGCGTCATCCTGCAGAAACTCGTTCTGAATGGACAGCGTGTCTAACTGCGGGAGTAGCAATTCGGACGCGACGGGAGATATGCTGGCTTCGGGGTCGGGATCGCTGCCGTGGGTGTTGGCATGAAAGGCGGTGAGGAGTGCGTACGCGGTGTCGCCTGCGACGCACAATTTCCGCAAATTGGGTAGCCGATGTTCGTTTGCCGTCCACCATGAGGGTCGAAGTATGTACACGTCTTGGAATGTCGCGGAGTGGACATTCGCAACAGGCAAAGTGGCAAGCATTTTCGAGAGCATTGCTTCCTCCGTCATCACCGGCACAGTCGCCTGCCGCGTGATTGACACGGAGAGGGGGGCTGTGTATAGGTCGAGGATGAACTGGACGGGGTCGATCATCGGGTGGTCTGCATCTTCATCTTCCCAACCCATGAAGGTGAGAGCGTTCGTTAATGTCACCGTCAGACTTCGGAGTCGTTTGCGCGCTTGCACGCCATGACCCTTCTTTTTACCGGACAAAAGCGGCAGGAGCGCGACTACATCTGCACTGTCTGCATCCTTAGATTTGCAGTCAATCTTGAGATGGTCGACAGAGGGGATGCAGAGGTGGTTTAGTATGTTGGCGCAGTCCAAGGCCATGGTTCCCAAATCAAGTCGACAAAGTGATGGTAACGTGAGAACTCGTTTGGGATTGGGGATTGTGGTGGCCGTCGCGGGAAGTATTGGGGTTGCCTCGTGGAGAACGATGGTATGAAGGTGATGCATATTTCCGAGGGCCTCCAGCCACGTAGTCATGGTAGGTCGACAGCCACGGGCGACATCCAGTATCTCAATGTGCCTGAGGTTTGTGAACAGCGGCGATGACCAGCTGAAATTGCAAAAGGAGAGGACAAGATGATGCAAGTTTGGTGCGTACTCGGAAAACAGGGTATCTCTGAGTGTGAGGTGCTGGGGAGCGACGGAGAGGTATGCCACGAGCTCCAGATGTTTCAGGAGAGGTGCGGGCTGAGAGCAGTATGTATCAATGAGGCCACTCATTATTTGCGCAGGAGCTGTCAGGCAAAACTGGGCCGCCCGGGACATGTGAGGTATGCAGAGTTCCAGGGCTCGAAATGATTGGGGTTTGGTCTCTGTTATCAGGTTTGCTTCGATCTTGAGCGGCGCCATCTTTGCCCGCTTGAGCATCATGCGAGCGATGTAAGGTTTTGAGATTTCTATGCGACTCCACAGGCGAGGATGAGAGAGTGCAACCTCGCGCCAGTGACGACAAACATGCGTTATGGGCATCCAGTAGAGTTTGTCACCATTGTATTCAGGGAGATAGCGATGCTTGTCTGCGAGAGCGACGAATACCATGGCGAGGGTCTCAGGAGGAAGGCAGTTGATGGGTGCGAGCGCGTTTCGACGCGACCTGAGGGACAAAATGGAATCATTGAGCTTCCGCAGGTCATCGTCGATTTTTTGACGCGTATCATCGATGGATGTAATTTCTGCGGTCATTTTCTTGACTTCGTGGTATGCAGAGTCAAAATATTGGAAATGCGATGGTGACCTTTAGGACATTTCAACAAGACGGAGATGTTGAGACACAACTTGCTTGGCCTACCTTCGGCGACTGGATCGGTCAGGACGGAGATTTTGTGCTTTGGAAGAAGCTTGGACGTGAGCTGCTAGAACTGGCAGAAGGCTGAACGCTTCGAAGGTGGTAGTCGTTAACAAATGCCCTTGAGCTGGCGCTCAAGATGGTGTGACACATTGGTGACTACTCGTCAACTCGATGGCTCGTGTTTCGTGGGTCAGTTTGTCTTGCGAAGATGTGCGCACATAAACGATAATTGACACAGCATTATTATTAGCCGTAACAGAATCCAGTCAGTTGCGTTCATGTAAAAAATTCATGGCTGGGTCGGAGAGAACTTGAAACTACGTCTGAGTCTGGACGCGATAAAGTCACATCATGTGATATTGTGACAGGTGACAGTGGATAGAGTTACAAGTTACGACGGAGTAGTAGCGAGGGCGAAGTCACCTTGACTTGTCGGGGCCCATATCTCAGCTTCCCAAACTATCCATTCAGTGCCAGGCCGACATGTCTAAGAGAGAGCTCGAGAGGTTGTCCCAGACCGTTGATGTCGATGCTCCCCGCGCAAAACGACGCAAGGACATTGCCGCGAGCAGTCCGGATGAGAAGCGAGATGTTCAGATGGTAGACGCCACGCCAATGAAGGCAGAGGACACCAGCGAGAACTTGGAATTGGATTCTGCAAAGAAGGAGCTGGTGAAAGAGCAAGGGTTGAAGCTGTGGCAGACTCTCAAGGACGCGGTGGATAAAGAGTGCGTGACAATATGCTTGCTTGATACAGTATACAGTCTCAGTTTAACCACCGCCGTTTGTTTACACTTGCTCTTTCATCTCGCTCGTCATGCATCTCATAGTGGTCGCTCACTTTCTTACAACTTCCTACGCCTGCCTTCGCGGCGGTTGTACCCCGACTACTACACCCTAATCAAGAAACCTCTTGCCCTCGACCAAATCAAGTCTCAAATCGAATCAGAAGAATATCCATCGTTCGCAGATATCAAGCAGGACTTTGAACAGTGCTTCCGCAATGCCAAACGATACAATTTGAAGGAAAGTCAGATATGGAAGGATGCAAAGACACTGCATGTGGGTTGTCCATCACTTGGACGCACACTTTGGATCGTGCTCGTCTTACTGACTGATCTATTATTCATGTTCTGCATTTGCGCAGAAATTGACAGTCCAGGAATACATCAACANGACTGGGGAAATTCCGAACGCTGGGGACGACATCGATGATGGTGGTGGGCCAGAAAACCATGAAGGTNCTGCCAAAGCAGGCTCGGGCGAGGAGGGTGGTCAGAAGAAGAAGAAACCGCCCAATATGAATCGTTTGCTGACCTCCAGGCTCGAAAAGTTAGTCGCTAAGACTGACGCCGAGTACGCTTCACNGTCCTGTATATCAGAGAGGCATATTGATTTGTGCGTTCACAGTGGAAATGTTCTGTCTAATGACTTCATGGAACTCCCTTCGAAGAAGCTGTGGCCAATATATTACAAGACCATCACGAGACCAATGTGTTTTGAGAAGATTTTTGTACGCATACCCGCCTCCCCTACCCCAACGGATTTTCTCATCTGGCCGAATTCAGAAACATCTCAAACGGAAGGAATACCATACTTCAGCGGAGTTCGCTGCTGATGTTGAACTCGTGTTTTCCAATGCCCTCCAATTCAATGAAGATCGTACCCCCATCTGGGAAGCTGCACAATCCCTCCGAGTACGTAGTTGCCGTGTTTCTTTNTTACCATCTGTCCCGCTAATGATTCACCCCAGGAACNTTTCCATAAACTCATGTCCGATCTGCCTGTGCCGTATGCATTGCCCCAATATGTGCCCTTGAAGGACTCTGCTGGTCCTGTGAACAAGATCAAGCTCAAGGTTCCTGCGATCAGTCATGCGTCTACANCTGCATCACCTGTTGTGGGTCCATCTACTCCTTTCGTCTTGAAAGTGCCCCTCGGAAGCACAACACACGTCGCCTCGGCACAGTCGCCAACCGCAGTGCCCACTCCAACGATCGCCACTCCTTCTAATGTATTCCAGCCTACGCCCGCGGCCCCCACACCTGCCCCCTNAGTGCCTTCTCCCGTTCCTGTTCCCGGACCTTCAGCAGTTTGCACCTACATCAGCCGTTCCTCTGATACAACCAGTCACCCAGTCCTATGTCAATCCTACGCCGACATATNCCCATTACCCGCAGGGNGTATTCCAAGCGCCTCCCGCCATTCCTCCGACCCCCACCGTGGCGCTCCGTGCCTCAGCGACGCCNCAGTCCATGTCGAACTCGCCCGCTCCTATGGGNCCTCAGCATCAGCTCAGATCGGTCTCGCTCATCATCAAGCCTCTAGGGAGGCGTTTGA
This sequence comes from Bondarzewia mesenterica, assembly GCA_004802705.1. Classification (NCBI taxonomy): domain Eukaryota; kingdom Fungi; phylum Basidiomycota; class Agaricomycetes; order Russulales; family Bondarzewiaceae; genus Bondarzewia; species Bondarzewia mesenterica. The sequence goes on from SGPL01000081.1 coordinate 39,940, forward strand.
AGCTGGACTATCGTGACGGGGTCAAGAACTGGGCATTGCGCCTCGTCCCAGGGGAGCAGGGGGTGCGCATCGCGGATGTCAGTCATCTCGGAGACGAGGAAGANGAAAGNAGTGAAGAAGAGGAGGAAGAGGAGGTCGAAGAGGAGAGTGAGGGNGATGAGGGGGAGGGTGCCAACGAGCAGGCAAAAAAAGGCAAGGCCAAGGCCAAGGGGGTTCGAGGTCGCGCACGCCGGAATGGNGGTGTCAGGATTAAGGACGGCGTCAAGCTACCACCCAAGCCCGTGCCGCCGCCCATGCAGGTGAAGTTGGATGCGTCAGTTGTCAAGTCCAATGAAGATAACGAGGACGAATGGGACTTGGAGTTGAGCATTGGATCACATTTGTTAGAATTGGGTGAGAAGGATGGGCCAGTGTGGAAGGTGTATGCGGAACGGATGGGATGTTGACCTGCTGGCACCCCGTCGGTTCGCTCCTGAATTATTTTCCTTTCATCTCTTAGTCTCCCCTCACGTTGTTGTTGTCCAGATATGATTTACTGTNNCNNGNT
>SGPL01000081.1:41367-53133 GCA_004802705.1 Bondarzewia mesenterica
GNNNNCNNNNTTGNANANANNGAGATATCTGCAGCTGATATGAAAGCTATCGTGAAGAACCGCATGAAGTGATTTACTGTCGTTGGTTCACTCCTTGTTACTTTTTCTCCTTCTAGTCTTCCCTCGCATGTCATTGAAGGTACATGTATGAATATAATATTGTGGAATGTCCAAATATAATTCAGTGTTATGGGTGAAAGACACAGTCAAACATGATCAATTACGAAGCGCTGCCTCCTCCGTCCGCCAAAACTCCACTCTATGCACCAACGGCTCATCTTCTGCCTCGCTCTCACTCTCGCTTGGTGCCTCCGGGACATACCGTTTGTACCTGCCCGCGTCCTCTCCTCGACTCTCGACATACCTCCTCAGAATTTCTTCTCTGTCCACTGGCCGCACCTCATACCCCTCCGATCCCCTGCGAATCATACCGCCAGTGTACTCCTTCTCATCAGAGGAGGATGATGCAAGCGAATCGTGGTCTATAGGATTGTCTTCATCGTAGTCTGGATGCCACGGCGGCAGGGAAGATATGCCGAGCTCTGATTTGGGTTGTCGGGACGTGGCGCGGAGACGTGTGTTCGACGGCCGCAATTCTGGGTTGAGGTTCTCGTTCTCATACGTCCAAGGCGTTTCGGGGAGCGTGAAATGGTATTTAGGGTCTGAAGGGTCACGGGGCGGCCAGGCCTCTTGGAGTGGGATGCCTACAATGATGGTACGAAAAATCAAAACGACAAGTTAGTACAATAGCCCCCATAAGAGAACAAATATGCAAGTGAAAACAGTGCCTAGTCAGCACGATTGGGATGAGTGCTTACAGCTGAGATAGTGAGTGTTTGCCCACCTGCGCAGAGCGCCAGTTTTCTCGTGGAGATATTCATTAAGGTTCATTATATCCGCCATTATTGTACGCCTCCGCCTCCTTCGGTCTCGAAAACTCAATCCACTTACCATCCCCTTCTGCCAACTGATATTTCAGTCCGGTGCCGGGCGGTACAGTGGGACAACACCACATCATTGGATTTTGACCAAGGATGGACTCTATGTTGCGTCTTGCACCGAGATTCTGGAGAAAATGTAAAATGTCAGGTTTCTAAAACGAATGCGGTGATAGAGATCGTGGACTTGCATATGGGAATTTAATCTTGAGATGAGAGGGTTAGACAACGAATAGTCATGAATAGCATTAGGAACGTGCCTCACGGATCTTTCCTCGTCGGATAAGAGTGGCAACTTTATCCTTTTCCCAACCTTCAATGGTTGTGGAGTTGCCGAGCAAGCAGTAAAAATGGTATAGACTAGGAAAATTCAGCAGGACAACTTCAATAGGTGCGCCGACCATATAGGTATCACACTTTACCTGAACCCTCCGACCATCAAAAGCACAGGTATGCAGGTCGCATAATTGAGAACGATGAAGACCAGCTCTTTCCCACCAGGGGCATCCTTTCATATGAGTTATCAGAGTTCTGCACGGAATACTTGAGACGGGACCCACATAATACCGAACGTTCGTGGCGTCGAACACCCGCCGGGTGACCATGCACGCATGATAAGTGCATGCAACGTCGACATAGAAGAGAAAACGGATAAAGTGTCCGTAGTTGAAAAATCCGACACAATTATTGACCCATGGACAATGGTGGTCTGGCAAGGACTTGAGTAAATCAGAGGCAGAAAGGCCTGCTGAGGGACATACCCATGCGTAGCACACATCTGATATATGCAGACAGCGGCAATGAAATGATGGAGATTCATCATACACGAAGAAAGGCGTACCGTTTGCATGTCTTACAATGGTGCGCTCTCGGCGGCTTGTACTTATCACATGTCCGACAAAATCTGGGACCGCCTGTGAGCTTCTTGACTTCATAACCTTCAAATGCGGTTGTATCTGGTTGCTGATGGAACCATTCAGATGTTCGGTAAGACAACCAAATGCTGAGTGAGCATACCCATTCATCTGGAGCACTTCCGGGATCCGTCACGACACATAGGTAGTAGTTCCAGAGTAGCAAGCCGACGAGAACGCTGCCCACAAGTAAATTCAAATGCATAATGAAAGAAAGTTGAAGCTCACAGACTTGAATGGGATAAGGAGAGTTAATAATTCCACAGAGACTTCGTGTCCGTACCACGGCCATATGATGAATATCTGCGAGGAATACGCGATGAAAGCAATGAGGGATAGAGTGCCGCCGACAACGATACGACCAAGAAGACGCCCCATGCGAGATTTCTGAGGTTTCCGTGAAAATGGAAGGATGAGAAAAGAGGTGCCGCGCAGTTGCACCCTGCTGCGGCGTGCGCGTCAAGCATCGGACCGTTGGTGATGGCGGCGAGAGCGACCTGCCACAATGTAAACCAGAGCAAATATGCGCGTCCGAAAGCGGAAATTGACCGGCATTAATTACTCTTCAGCAACGCTCACCATCCCGCTCCTTTGCCCCTCGCTATGCTTCGCAGCTCCCACAGACAATTTCTTCGCCGCTACACAGATATTCGACATTCTTCAAGTACTGCCCCACGGTTAGACCCGGGCATTGCTCCAGATGCTGCAGCCGCACCAGCACCCCGTCCGCCAATTCTGAGGAGGCCCATGGCGAGTTCTTTCGGAGGGATTTCCATCGGTATGTGCCCATTAATAGCCCTCTACCAAGTGTCCTTGTGACTCATGTGTTCTATTTCAGAGAATATCCCTCGGAATCGTCCTCAACTCGCGCCCTATAAAGCCAAAGGCGGTAGTGCGTAGTGCAATGTGCTGGAATCCGTCAAGTCTCCAAATTCATATGAACGCCCTAATTACTGCAGATATTCCGATCAATCAGAATAGAGCTCGAGAGGCTGGATTTGATCTAGGTCCCCGCGTTGATGCCGTGCGCTCAACGCCTGATTTAGGCTGGGGAGACGAGCTCGTCCCTCGAGGTTTTGGATCACGTCTTTACGCTCGCCTTCACCCCGGGGATAAACTTGCCGAGAGTGAAAAGAAGCCTGCTGTGGGGGCGCACCCTGCACCTTCCGGCGCTGCGCCGCCTGCCGCGTCTTTGACCGTCAAACGACGTGAACAACAAGAGGAGAAGGAGAAGGCGCAGGAGGACCAGGCGCCTGAGCCCGCTGCCGCAGAGAAGCAAGACGCCGTCGAAGCTGCCGTAACTAAACCGCAAGAAAAACGGGCCAAACCATCCAAACGCTCCGACAGGGCTCAATCTGCTGAACCTGCCCTCACACACGTCATGCGCGCCCTAGAATCCACAGATCTCACCTCCCTCTTCGGTGCCAAACCGAAATCTACCACCTCCAAGCCCAAGGCCGGCTCGAAGGCAAAGACGGCGACCCTCCGTCCCAGTCTTGCCGGTCTTCGTGTGCGCGTTACCCTCGAGCGCAAAGCGGGCGATTATTCGCGGTATCTCCCCCGGCCGGTCGGCGTTGGCAAGCTGTCGCGCAGAGCTCTGAGCCCTGTCCGCTACGCCCGGCATGCTCTGGGATTTAGGAGGGACATGGAGCTGGATCAGAGGTCGCGGGCGATGAAGGTTATCGGGTCGATGGTCCGACCAGCTCAGGCTACTGCTTAAGAGGTCGGGAGAGGGTTTGGTTTGCGTATGCTATCGTATAAGTACACACCGTTATTCAGTCATTCAGACTTAGAGACAAAATACCATGACGCTGCCGCTCACAAGTAACCATGAAATAAGGTGAAAACTAAAAGAGAACTATCAATCGGGCTATTGTAAAAAAAGCACTACATACTGACACTACGTGAGAGTGATACGATATGTAAAGTACAACGGAGAATAACGACAGCGAGCAAAGTGTGGGTATAATTTTCTGAAAGTCAAAAGCAGCAAGAGCCATGACTGTCAAATGTATGTATTTACAGAATTTCCTCCACCGCAACGTCGGACCGCGCATACGTCGCCGAGGATCCCTCCCCCTCATATGCGGACGACCCAGACTGGGGCCAAGCCCACTCCGGGATCTGAAAGTCCCTGACAATCTCGAGCTCGTGGGGAAGCTTCACGCCAAATGCAGTGACATGCCTCTGTGTGTGTCGCGCATTAGGTGTGCTGGCTGTGCGCATCGCCGACACGACGAGTGAAGACGGCTCAGGCCGCCGGTGATGTGTAGAAACCGAAGGCGACGCAGCCGTGCCGTACGAATGGTCGGCTTCGCCGACAGACTCGCCGTCTTTGGCGTCGTGGAGAACAGAGCGTGGGCGCTTTCGTGGGCGCGTGGCAGAGGGGGTCCAGGACTCGGGCTCGACGCCTTTCTTGAGGAATGTGCCGTCAGGCGCACGCTTGCGCGGTTGTCTGCGGACGATGTTCGTGGCGGAGGTAACGGTAGGTGGATTAGNTGAGGCGGCAGTGTTGGCAAGATCTTGATATGGTGTGGGAGAGTATGCGGAGGTGCTTACATGGGCGGGGAAGAGGCCTGATGCGTCGGGGGCGAGAGGCGAAGTAACTGGTTGTTTAGTTTGACGGACCAGTGCGGCGCGCGGTGAGACTACTCCCATTCTCGCCTTTNAAAACGGAGACGTAGGTATGGGCGATGCAGTAACGGATGGCAGTCCGCGCGGAGGCCATTTGATGGTGAGCTTTATCTTCTCTTGTTTTACAGGAGCCGTGACACTCTCCTCCTCCTCCTCTCCCTCCTCTTCTTCCGCGGCGGATTGCAGGTCCTGCTCCATAGAAGCACCGAGACTCTGCGCCCGCGACTCGTTCCTCCGTCTATCAGAGTTGAGATTTAGTAGCGTTCTATATCGATCCTCCAGGGTCATTGCAGCATCCAGCATCGCCGCCTTCCTCCGCACTCCTTCATGCAAAGTGGCAAGGTTGTGTGCGTGCGCCCCTGTCGGATCGAATGGGATGGGCTCCTCNAGGAAAGGATCGCTGGTTGAAGAATTTTGGTTGAAAGATGATGACGGCAACGAGAGGAAAGCGTGTACGTCCATAGACTGAAGCTGGTCTATCCGCTCCTTGAGTTTGTAATGTTCATGCTGCAGCTTTTCCTTCTCGCGCAAGCGCTGACGCTTCTCAAACGTCTCATACTTGCGATGCCGCTTTTCATAAGCCGCGTCTGATGTGTCTGCACCCACCTGCGTCCAGGCACAGCGAGATATGAAGGGGGACATATGTATTGCAAAAAGATCGTGTATGAGCGTACGGTCTTGCACAAAAAAATAAGAGCACAGACGAACGTCTTCTGAACTCCTCGGCCTGAATCGACCACCCACGGCAGCGTGCTCCGACAACACTGAAAACTCTGGGGTCTCAATGATTTGCTGTTCTCTATATGCCTTGAGGACCTCGGGCTTGTCGAAGTACCGCTCGTACGCAGATGTATTGAGGTGCAGCTCAGACAGCCCACTTGGCGAGGTTGCGGGAACCAGTGCGGAGTTGGTGGTCAGCACAAACCTGGTGTCCCTCGGTATCAAGGGTTCGTTCTCCTCTTTGCATGGTTGAACATCATCAAATGAGCGACCGGGTCAGTCAAGGTGGACAGGAATACAGTACGACGAGCACGACGTACGTCGGCGCTTCAGCGTGTCGAGAATCATCAAATCAGCGTCGCAGGACCCCACACCAGGCCCGCCCCTCCTCGAACGCGAAGGCAAGATGCGCTTATGCCGTGTCTGCATGCCGGAACTTGTTGCCCTCGACGTCGGCGTCGGTGCCTGCGAGATGGTTGACGGGCCTGCCACCGGATGCGCGCTGGTCGAGCCATTCGCTGAGGGATCCGGCTCGACTACTGTTGTGACTTTCGTACGAGCAGTGGCAGCCATGGCAGAGAAGACTGAGAAAGACAGGGAGGAATTCAATTTCTTGTCGAGGGTGCGCCTGTATATCGCAGTTGCCTTTTCTGTCGGGAACCGCAAAAGCGTAAATTGTTCTTTACTCATGTGGATCCATATATTTCTTTCGCAAACAAAACCTCGGGATTGCCTACATAGTGAATAGGCCATTGGAGCCGCATCAAGAAAAAAAAATAGTGATTAAATTACGATCCCACAAGGTCAACTACCCCCGTCGGCTTGATCACGTCTGTACTGGCCTTGACCGGCCGATCCACTGTGGAAATTCCAATTTCCAGACCAACCGTCAGTGCCAGCGCCCTCGCTGCTCCCATATCCGCTGCCGGCATGAGTACCATACTGACTGTACTCGTTATGCTGCTGCTGCATGAACGGAATATTGAAGCCAAACGTCGAGGCAAACCGAGGATTTATGTGCGGTTGCACGAATTGGGGCTGTGCGTATCCCCCATAGCTGTTAAGTTGGCTATACTGAGACTCGTAAGGCCATTGGCCATCCGAACTGCCACCATGTGGCTCTGCATAGTCACTTAGAACGGATGCGCCAGTGTCGCCAGCGTATGGGCCTGGCACATGGACAATTGCTGCCGCGGAAACCGACTGCGGTATATGCGGACTGTACTCCTCCGTCGCGCCAAACGACCGAGGGTTGCCAGTCTGCCAGCCCGCTCGTTGTCTGCCGAAGTCTGCACCGCGGCCACGTCCTCGGCCACGGTCGCGCCGTCGACCACGGCTGTCAGAATCATGGGCTGCTCGAATTCCAACTCGCTCTGGTCTCTTGCTCCCACGTCCCCTACCTCGACCCCGATCGCTACCCTGTAAAGGACGATCATGGTGTCGAGAAAAGTCAGGCTTTTTGTCCGCGCTTGGCTCAGCCGGTTGTGAGTTCGATGTATCCATATTATACTGGTCCGAGTAGGGGTCGTCATATGGGATGGGTGGAGGACGTGACGGACCGGCAGCAAAATCCATGTCGTATGCTCCGTGAGCGTCGTATGGATTCAGGCCGTACAAGGTGTCCGCGCCCAATTCCTGATCTCGAACCTGTGAAGGCGTCGGCGTCGAGTGTCTGGAGGGGGTAACAGAAGGTTCTCGCGATCCTTGACGCCTGGCGCATTACTTCAGGGAAAGGGACAACACGGACACAAGTAAGAACGGGAAGCTCACCGTTGTTTCAGTTTTGCCTTGAATGCAGCCTCTTGCTCATCGTCAGAGAACTCCAACTCATACTCCGCTGGCTCTTCGTCGTGTACATTACTCGCGTCACTTCCGCGCCAGCGCTTGAGTTCACTGACAAAAACAAATTTGCTCCGCTGAGGAACGTGGAATACCTCTCGAGCAACCTTCACTTTGTCGGGGTCCAGCGGATAGTCTTCGCTGAACTTGACTTGATACAGAGGCTGATATGTCGGTCCAAAAGTTTCGTAGATCTGGAAAAAGAGTAAGAGCAAGAAGGTGGACGGAAAAGCAGCACTTACATATCCCATGACCTTTCTGTCTTCAAATACCAGTAGAGTATCGGAGTCCAGTGCCTTCTCCGAAGCTTTTCCTTGAGTATCTGAAGCAATGCCTTTGACGATGGCTACCTTGTCGATAATGTTCATGACCTCGCCGACCTTTTCGAGATGCTCGTCTGGCCCCACCTCAGAAATTTTCGGAATAACAATAGCATCCTCGACCACTTCATTTTTGGTCCGAATTGTCGTGGTGGTGGTCGGTCCTCCCTCTTCGTCGTCGTCTTCATCTACATCGTGCGATTTCACCTGAGCATGAGACGTGCTCGTCTCCCCTTCAGGTTCGGAATCTGATTCAGGTGACGAATCTGAAGAGGAATCTGCAAGGGGCGCGCTGTTGTGGAGACGTAAATGACCAAGATGAGTTGAGCATGGAGGGTCGAGGAATACTGACGAAGTGGGAGGCGTAGAACGTCTTTCCTCGTCATCATCCAGTACAATATCTGCTTCCACCTCATCTTCACTATTCCCCTCTTCTCCTGTCTCGTCCCCGGAACTTGCGATGGAATCGGCCTCGGGAGCCGTTTTAGGCTGGGGTGCAGCAGGTGTGGGTGCCGGTTCTGGAGTATGTTCGACAATATCCTGAATAATGAGGATATCCTGGGGAATTAGTGAAGGTATTCTGAAGACCGGATCCTCCATGGAGGGCAAAGTGGAGGAAAAGAAGTAGAAGGTTGCAAGGAGTGTAGTGTGCCCAAAGTGGAAACCAATCCGAGAGCTTGCGGAGAGCCAAAGATGTTTTTTTTCTTAGCATTTTACCGAGTCAGCCCGTCTTCAACACAACTATGAACTTCAGACCATCCCGTGCTGCTTTCCGTTTGTTGACCTCCCACCGACTATACTCCACCCAGCCAGCAAAGCCCTCGCTGAAACTCGTCGCCGAGCTTCGCAAGCTCACAGAAGTGTCTATCACGAAAGCCCGCGAAGCCCTCGCCGCGACGAACAACGATGTCACTGCCGCTCTGGATTGGTTGCAGAAGGACCTCGCCATCTCCGGTGCCAAAAAGGCGGCCAAGGTTGATGGGCGGACGGCCGGAGAGGGGCTGATTGGCGTCTCTGTTCTGTCGAGCGGAGCGGGTGCCAGGACCGGTGTCAAAGGCGCTGTGCGCGCCGCCATGATTGAGCTCAACTGCGAGACCGACTTTGTAGCTCGAAATAAGCTCTTTGGAAAGCTCGTGGCTGACATCGCGCACACTGCTGCTTTCATCTCAGAGCCGGACCCGAGCTCTTCGTTATTGCTCAAACCGCTCTCGCTGGACTTGTTGAATGACGCGCCGCTGATTTCGCAGGCTTCCGGAGAGTCGTCATCTCAGTCAACCGTCGCCACTGCGATTCGGGACACCATCGCAAAAGTCGGCGAGAAAGTGTCTCTCAAAAGAGTTATTGCCGTCGCTCAGGATCCCCTCCCCCTTACACAGCAATCGTTGGGTCTCCGCCTTGCTTCATATACCCATGGTGGCGTTAANCTACCGTCACAAGGGCGAATAGGTTCCCTGGCGTTGTTGGCTCTCAAATCACCTCGATTGCCCAACCTCTTGTCCATGGACTCGTTCCTTGANGACCTCGAAAAACTCGAACGCTCGTTGGCACGGCAGATTGTCGGGTTCCCCACTCTCTCGATCCGTTCATCAAATGGGNACAAAGNCGAATCGGCTCTGTATGACCAGCCATTTATGATGCTNGCAGGCGGATCAACGGAGGAATCCGTAAAAACGGTGTTAGACCGCTGGGCGCGGGAGAAGCAGTTGATTCTGGAAAGTGATGCGGGGGAGGCCGGTGGTTTGGAGGTTTTGGAGATGTCCAAGTGGACTGTCGGAGAGAGCTCATAAGGTTTACCACAGTAAGTGGTGATGGGAAGTTGGTTTCTTCTTTGTCGCTGAACTCACGTAGCTGTTAGGGTTCACCCCAACATCTANTATCGCATNTCATAGCACCTCCACTCTTTACGAATCTATAACATTTTCAGTGATAATCACATNGCACCNGCGTCCTTGTGGCTGGCCAAGTTCGCCAGGGAAAGAGCTCTGCGTGTTTTGAAGTCNTAGCGCGTCGTCATCACATGATCAGAAACCATGGTCATNTGTCCCGACATGANATCTGGAAAAGAAAAAGAAAAAAAGGGAGACAAAAGCCCATTGTTCGAGTTTTATATTGGANTTCACTNAACCGTTCTTCACTCTGGCTNTGAGCTTCNATCGAAGAAACTCCCAAAAAGAGAAACAAATTCTTCGATTCCCAATCAGATTACAATTATATCTCCACAACTTGAAGACTGTACTCTACATATGGTCCCNCTCCGAGTCCCCCATCACCCGAATCCACGAACGGTNCTAACGTTGCCCATCTAAAGNGAAAATTAACGAGCTTTTGGTAAACCAGAGTTCTTAGTGACGAAAAGAAAAACTCACAAGCTTTGGTCTCATATTTGCCTGCGTATAACAGATGNAGTGCTCGATGAGTATCCGAAGAGAATTAAGACTTCCGAAATGCCGTTCACTAACCGATGCCAACAATAACATTTGCAGAATCCTGGGGCTTTCCCTCGAAGAAATTCTGTAGGATCGCCTTGGTGCCCGNGGCATACCGCGCCTGCGCATCCAGTGTNGANCCCGAGTAATGNGGCGTCATACCGTTGCCCCCGCCGAGAGGGTTCTTCATGTATCGCCACGGGTGCTCCTTGGGCGCGGGCTGCACATTCCATACGTCGCCGGCGTATCCGNGGAGGTGGCCGGTCTTGAGCGCGGCGGCGACNTCNTCCGCATTACAGATAGCTCCACGTGCNGTGTTGACGAGCCAGGCGCCCTGGAAGAGATAGAAGAGAGTAGGTATGTGAGTGGCATGATGGNGTCAAAGTGTGGGGNGGAAGGAGAAGGGACCGACGCGCACCTTCTTAAAGTGCTNTAGTAGATCTTTGTTGACGAGCCCAAGAGTTCCCTCGTGTAAAGGCGCNTTGATAGTGATGATGTCACACTGAGAGACGAATTCCTGGACGANTNCAAGACAATCGTCGTGAGCTTGGGGAAGAAAGNAATCAAAGGCTTTTGACGAACCTTCAAGTCCTGGACACGGCGCGCGTTCACAGCCTTCTCAGCTTCTGGAAAATCGATGAGCTCAAGGTAGTNGAAAGGNNGATTAAGTTTCACTTACCAGCCGGGAGAGGGTGGTAGTCGAAGTAGANCAGCTCCNTGCAGTTGAAGGGGACCAGTCGCTGCAGAACGCGATAGCCGATGCGGCCAGCACCGAGGGTGCCCACGACCTTACCCTCCAGATCGTAAGCNTNGCGAGCAATGTCGGATACTTGCCAGTCGCCGCGCTCAATCATCTCGTGGGCGGGCACGAAGTTTCGAACGAGCAGGAGGATAGACATGATGACCTGTTCAGCGACGGAGACGACGTTCGAACCGGAAACCTGATGNGAAATGGAGATCAATATTCGGCAGAGACGTTAGAATTATTGAAATTACCTCGAGAACTTGAATTTTGCTTTCGACGGCAGCGTTGAGGTCAATGTGATCGGATCCGACTCCAGCAGTGATGCAGATNTTGAGGTTCTTGGCCTGCACGGTTCAANAGTGTATGAGATGCTATGAGTTATTATTCAAAGATAATGAATCACCTTTGCCATGAGTTCGCGAGTAAGATATCCCGGNTGAAAGGGAGTCGTAATGAGAACGTCGGCCTGAACATCCGTCAGACACTAATAATCTATGATGTTGGATAATAGAATCTCGGAGACGTACGTCGNCGATGTGCTTCTGGAAATCGCCATCTGGAACTTCTTTTGAGCTGGTCACCTGGAGAGGCGNTGATCAGATAANNAGACAGNNGCAACGCGNAGAAGAGGGGAAGGTCGGGATGAATGNTGGGTTCAACGCAAAGTAGACGTACAATGTACTCGTGCCCCAGTGATTCCAGATATTCTCGAATGCCGAGCTATATTTNATGTCAGAAAATGGTCGGCGGAGAGATATAGCATCGTTAAAATTCATAAGTACCTGGTTTTCGACGGTACCCAAGAGACGGGGTTCTTCTTGGGCAGCCTTGTAACCATTGTAGAGGATAGCAAGAACCTAGATATAATGTTCTCAGCACAACAGAAGCAGAACTCAAGAAGAGGAGGCAGGANCGACCTTCATGGNGAAANAAAAGTNTAAATATGGGAGGGATGCTTTGATTTGTGAGANTAGAAGAAATGCGAGAGCTTGGATGACGGTCAGATAGACAAAACAGACGGGCTTTTATACTGCCACTGGTATCGCTTGCAACTCGTCTGCGTGGCCGACAGANCCCAAAATGAAATCNGCAGGAGCAATCGGAAGTTGAAGGCAGTCTNCCGAGCAGTGCCTGCGCATGATATCATCCGTGGACGGATGTACAGACANCGCGAACCGAAAGACTCCGAGTCCAGACGCGCCCGACTCCATCACGTGCTGAGAAGCGAAG
>SGPL01000081.1:53183-83209 GCA_004802705.1 Bondarzewia mesenterica
CGCGNCNNNNGTCGNNNGACGTNGNNNGCCTTCACCCGTAGAAGATGCCGCCGAAAGGCCCGAAACTAGACGATGGGAAATAGGAACCCAGTCGTAAACGAACGTTTGTAGCGCATCCGNTCGNAACTGCGCNNTACAGTATTGTACAGCGGCGATGTGAGAATAAAATTAGCATCGGAACTGACCGACACAGTTCANTTGCTCTCCGCCGTCCATGTACACTGCAAGCTTGTCACAAATACACGCGCGCACGTTCTCACCTTCGTCAGCATACTTATCGGAACGAGGGTGTCTGAATGTTCCGTAATGNTAAAGCATCTGGTATTAATTTAATCTATGCTTGTCAACATGTTGGATATGTGGTAGCCCGAGTTCGTATACGATCTTGAATTTGTGATGGTCATCCTTGACGCAGAGGGTCCTGAGGACAGTCTTCAGCCACAGTCAACGTACGATAGCTCGTCAACTTACATATCTGGAAAGAAGGGCATCTATTCAGTGTGGAAGAGTCAATTCCAAANACGCGAGCACGCACAGATTGTTCCGATGAGCATGTAATATGTTCCGGCGGCCTGATAAAATACGCATCAATGAACAGCATTTGGTCCTGTCCGTCGTAGCGCACCGTGAAAATGTGCCACCAAGAATGGCCTGTANAGATCTAGTGAGTTATCAGCATTCAGGTGGACGGAGATTACAACATACCTTCAAGCAAAAACGCGACTGGCCAACCAACGGCCTTTTTCCAGTGAGTGAGTACGACGCAAAATATATTGTCAAGATTCCAGATGAAAAATCCGAAGACAAAAAGGCCACAACCGGTGGTAAACAANCAGAGGCAAAGTGCCTTCTTCTTGTCGGGNATGGCTTTGGAGGACTCGGACCAATTGAGNAGATAGGTTGTCCGTACGGTCGAAATAAAGAGGATGGAACCAAAAACCACTTGATGATAGACAGGGTTTCGGTAAATGAAGCTGAATTCGACTTGATGAGTGATCGNTCTAGATGTACAATTGAACTGAACAGACATACTAGCTTAATGTGAATGCAACATCAAACAAGANTGAGGCCAACAAACCGATCCGGCTATGAGTTGACCGGAGAGAAAATCCACGTTTAGTCTCGAACAGAATGAACATGTTATAGCTGGCAACATAGATCATAGGCAACTCGTCTGCAAGTTGGGCTTGGTAGAGCAGAGTCGCGTGAAACGCGAAACTACCCAGCCCCACAAGAGCAAANCCCTATCGCGTGATAGAAAAAACGTTCGGTCGGCGCAAATGGCAAAAGAAGGATCTGGAGAAAAGCGACGGACAGCAAATCCAGCAAGATAACGTGTAGGCAAAGATTCCCTTAACACCANATNAGCACCATAGAGCGCAAGGCCGATGGTGAAAAAGTTGGAAAACGTATTGGCGANTTCTGCGATGTAGGGCGAGAACTGGTAATTGGCCTGTCGCAGGAGATAAATTCGAAAGAATAAATATATGATACTTTTATGAAGTACCTCACACCAGTCCAGTGTCGCAGTGACCGGGCCCCATAGGCCATGCACAGAATAGGTGTCCATTAGTATCCTCAGGACAAGTGCTTGAATGGGAGCTAGATGGAGAAAATCGGGAAATGCTTGCGATTTCCCGCAGGCTTGATTGGGAAGGTAAGTAGTCGCGTCACGTGCGGTAGTGACGTGTGGTTTTTGATTTTCTAATCAATTCTGAATTTCTTCCCCGCTGACCACCATGCGTAGAAATTGGCCTGCGTTGGCCCGTCGAGGTATCCAGCAGCGCCAGCGTCGAAAGCTCTCGACGGAAGCTGTCAACCCTCCCGTACAAATAACAACGCTGCCCAATCGCATCCGCGTCGCGACCGAGACTACGCCTGGCCATTTCTCTTCAGTTGGGCTTTATGTCGATGCAGGGTCACGGTATGAAACATCATTGACTTCGGGCGTAAGCCATTTCTTGGATAGAATGGCATTTAAGGTGAGTGAAAGGCCATATTTCCGCCCTTGATATCACTGATGTCTTTGTTGGCAGTCCACAAAGAACATGTCAGACGAGCAAATGACAATGTCCATCAATGCTCTGGGCGGTCAGATTATGTGCTCTTCCTCACGAGAGACAATCATGTACCAGTCATCTCACTTCTCTCAGTCGACACCTCTTGCACTCTCCCTGATCTCCGACACCATTCTGCATCCCACATTTTTGCCAGAAGAACTGGAAATGCAGCGAGACGCCGCTCTGTATGAGATCCGAGAGATCAACGCAAAGCCCGAGATGATTCTACCCGAAGTTCTGCATGAGGTCGCATACAATCGTCAAATTTTAGGGAACCCTCTTTTATGTCCCCCGGATCGGGTAGACTTGATTGACGAGCCTCTTATGCGACAGTTCATGCAGGACTGGTATCGACCTGAGCGAATGGTCATTGCGGGGGCCGGTGTCCAACACGAGGAACTTGTTGAGCTTGCCGACAAGTACTTCTCTTCATTAAAATACACCCCACTAGACGTCCCTTTACCTTCTGGTCCTCGACTGAGTGGTTCCGCGCAGCATGTGCCGCCGCATCTATTGGGCTCTTCATCGCCCTCATTCATGAAATCGCTAACCCGCGCCGCCTCATCATACCTATATCCAGCATCGTCCCCTCATTTGCCGTCGACATCACCTTCTCCACTCGGGGGCTCAACATACGTCGGCGGACACCGTTTTATTCACGATCCCGACGCAGAATTCAATCACATCTACATCGCATTCGAGGGTGTGGGTATCCACGATGAAGACATTTATGACCTTGCAACGATGCAGGTCCTTCTGGGTGGCGGTGGCAGCTTCTCAGCTGGTAGGTATTCTCGTCTTAGTATGTCTTATCCAGTTTCTCATTTGAAGCGTAGGTGGTCCTGGAAAGGGTATGTACTCGCGGTTATACACTCACATCCTCAACCATCACCCGCAAGTCGACCATTGTGCCTCCTTCCACCATATCTACACCGACTCTTCTCTCTTCGGATTATTCGCCTCGTTCGTGCCCATTGCACCAGGTAACCGAGGGAATACCCCTACGCAGATCATACCGCATCTAGTGCATCAGCTCAGTCTCCTGTTGTACCGCCAAGTACCGAGTTCGGAGCTGAGCCGGGCGAAGAACCAGCTCAAGTCAAGCTTGGTTATGGCTCTCGAGAGTAGGGCGGTGGAAGTTGAGGATCTTGGACGCCAAGTAAGTTATCTGCTTAGAGATTTATTTTAATTGACTGATAGTTGAACTATTGCCGTGATAGCTTCTTGTGCACAACCGCAAGATTCCTGTCACGGAGATGTGCGACAAGATCGACGAGGTTACCCCCGAGTCGCTCCAGCGAGTGGCTACTCGCATTTTCGGCTCAGACTCTGGCAACAAGCCGACGGTCGTGACTATGGGCCGCGACGATGTAAAGGACTGGACGAAGGTCTTCCAGACGTATGACGTCGGTTCCGTTTAGCTGCAGATGCTCTGCTGGCTTTGTACCATACCATCTTCTATTCTCGTCTTCGCCGCTGCCGTTAGTGATGTACGCAAGTGCGAAATTGTCAGAGCATCATATGATCCTCCTCACGCAACACATATATTACTTATTGGTTACAAGACTGTTAGTATAGCAAGTACAACAATCTCAAAGCGAGTTAGCTTCCTTTTGTCCACCTAGAATCTCGCCTAGTGCTCAGGTATACATGTCCGTCCACCTCATCTCGGTGCATCCACGCACTGTGCTGGGATGGCAGCAAGTTTGTGACCTGATGAAAAATAAACGCAAGTGTCATAAGATCGAGCATTCCATATGGTCACATCTCAGAGGACGCGGGACAGACTCACGAAAAAACGTTCACCCTCAGTGAAGTGCCCCGGCTTCCTCCCCTCGTCGAATTGCAGGTCAAGGACGTCCCAAACGGTGACCTCGGCGATTAAATGTGCGGGTTTCCGGGATGCGCAAGCGTCTTTCATGAATAGGACGCGAAACCCGCGCACGTCCCGCGGCGGGCATACGTGCTTCGTGCGTCGCGTCAGTTCAGTCGACTCAACCAAGGAGGGGCAGAAGAAAAGTACCTTAAGGTCTCGCTCAATGTCTTCCACCATCGTTTCCCTCTCCTTTTCTATTCGCTCACGCGTGAACTTTGCTAGATAATACGCATCTCTGAAAGTTATGGACTTCGTCACGTCATTGAAGTTCTTGCCCGTATCAAGTATGTCGAAGATATTCTCGATGTGGCTGGGCATTGTCTCTACGAGTCATATACAAAGAAAGAGAAGTCAGTAGGAATGGGGCGGAAAGCGGCTCGAAACGACCTAGACGAGAGACACGACGCACCGTCCTCGCTTGGCTCAAAACGCGCGCTGACCTTGCGCTCCAGACGGTCCACCCAGGACTCATATATCTCAAGCTTGTCGAAGAAATCAGTGCGCAGCCGAGCTTCTTCGTGATCTCTTCGTTTCTAAAGGCGGAAGGAAAGGTCAGGGCCGTTACTACATAATACATGCATCGATAGTGAAGAGGACGTACCTGCCACTGGTCCTGAATTTGAGCTTCTTCCTTTTCCTTCCGTGGACCTTTGCGTCGTTTTCGACCATCCTCGTCGACGTAAAACTCTATGAACGCGATCGGATATGTCTCCAAAAAAGAATTAATTGGACATTGACGAGCACCAGCGGTTGCTCTTACCTTAACAACAGTAAGATCCATCAGTTGCACAGCCCCACCGTCCGGCGTGAGGCTGTTGAGAGTAGCGACGGGAGGACTCGGTTGGAATCCGAGCTTCGCATGCCACGGAGCAAGATGTGATGAGTTCCCGGAGAGAATGAGATGGCATGAGTTATACGCATCCAACACCTCACAAGGCTCGGATTTTCCCGTTGACAGCTATCCAGCGCAAATCCGACCGCAGAGCCGTCAGTCCGGTGACGGCTGGTTACACGACATGTGAGGCAAACGAACCTTTGCACCAGCAACGGCAATCTTTCGTCCCACGCAGATGGAACCCTTGCGTACTGCGCGCGCCAGCGGTCCATCTACCTGAGCGCGAAGCTTGTACCATCCGTCAGTCACTTCCAGCTCAGGGTGCGGAATGATAGGCTCTTCATCGTCCCCAATGCCGCCTTTCGACCAGAATATGTTCGAGACGCAAAGAATCATCGGACATGCAGCAGGAGAATCTTGAGTTGTGACTAGACGAAATGCTGGTCGCTGACCGCCGTTCAGTTCCTTCTCGTATCTACGCCAATCAGATATCTGAATTATTGAACACAAATAAGAGAAAATGAGAGAAAGACCCTCACCGGTAGCGCAGCTGCCGCATAACTTCGCCCCAGCACCATCTCTTCCCCTCACCCTCGCCTTCGCGTGCAGGGTCCAAGCAAGCCATACCTGCGAGTTTCCAGAGGATGAGGCCCCAATGATTGTCAACCCATGCCTTGGTCGCGAGAGTACATCCTATCTTCTTCAGCTCATTCAGAGCTGCGCCCGGACCGAGCGCATTTTCTGGTATCGGTGAGCCATGTTCAGATATAAAAAGATCGTTCAATGCTGAGTAGAAAGAGTAATAAATGGCCATTTCAGGAGTAATCTGTGAAAGCTCTGCGACATTTCTGTGTGAAAATCGTAAGCTATAGGAGTGATAATTTAGTTTTGCAACTCACATTCCCTTGGCTGTTAGTTCTTCTTTACTATATGCCTCCGGACTCAGTCCTGAAGATGCAAGGGTCTGTCGATTTGGCGGAGGTTCTGCCCACCTGACCTTCAACACTGAATTACGCGAAACAACGCAAAAACCACGTACTAAGATTAAAAACCTTCATTCGAGCCGACCCTTTCTCCTTGCTTCTGATGCTACCACTCACAACGACCAGAGATGCCACAGCAGCAGCTCGACCCTGCTCATACTTTTCCCCTAGCTTTGCCCTTCCCGGCTCTCCTGGCCTCATCCCCGGTTTGAACGGCGAAACAAATTTCTTCTTTCCCGACTGGCCAGCCCTCAGAGAGACTGCCATCGGCCTGGGAGGAGTGCTAAATGCGGCCTGACGTACCGGCGTGGCCAGCGAGGACGGTCCCGCAACCACATTGCCTTTCGGAGTCGAAGGAATCAAAGGCCGGAATCCTCGCGCGGATGTGAAAACTGTTTTATCTTCAGCTGCCGCAGCCATGGTCCTACTACGATTAGGATTGAGTGGTGAAGGAGCGAAAACAGGCGCCTTGAGCGGGACCGCTGTATCTCGGAGGAGTGGAGACTTGAAAGGCTTGACAAAGCCTTTTCCTTTGATGTCGGCGCCCGAGGGCGTCTGGAAAGGCGGGCGAAATCCTGATGAGGGTGGCCTTCCGAATCCCGTCAGCGGGCCAGGGCTATCCGGCACACGGCCTTGTACGAAGGAGTTTTCTACGGCGCCAAGGACTTGACGAGGGGGGGAAGGGGGTTCAGCAAGAGATGGAATATCTGCAGCCTCCGCTTCGACTTCCCAGCGTTTCATCCGCGCCTCTGCCTCTTGTAGTGCCGTCTCGGAAGGAGCGAGGAATTTCTTCATTGCCGCAGTCGTAAACAGCACTGTGGGTGGTGGATTCTGGGGAGTGGAGTGCGGTTCTACATGCCTTGCGCTCGCGAAGCCAACGGGCCCCGATAGAGCTGTGGATGAGAACCAGGAAGAGTAGTCCTTTTCTGATGGTTCCTCAAGTGAGGATGACGGTAGCTCTACGTGATTCTCTGACAGAATGCGAGACGCTGACGCAAATCCTGCCAGACGATTGGTAGAAGGCGATGCATCAGGGATTGCTGTACTTTGTCGCTGAGCGTTTACGCCCGATGATTCAACTAGAAGTGTATTTTCGTTGCTTGAGGGACTTGGTTGTCGTCTGGAGCAAGACATGAGTGCAGATGTGAACCCAGAGTGAGTATATGTGGTAGCGATGAATGGATTATCCGGATCTGGATCGACAGGATGGATGGATGATGCTGGTGCGAAAGCTGTGAGTGCCAGCGGAGGTATTCTGTGAAGGCTATCATCTGGAGAGCTGGAATACTGTTGAAGATGGCGGTAAGCATGATTTTGAAGCAATATATGCGCCACTGACCCTCCGTGTATCACTGTCTTGAGACGACTCCCCTACGACCAAAGTCGCACGGCGTGTTTCTGGTGCTCGATCTTGTGAGCTCTGAGTGAGCCTTTGCTCTATTTCATCAAATCCGTTCAAGTCGTCCTGGCTGGGCTCTTCTATCTGATTATCGTAGGTTGGTGAAGACATTCGTTGCTTCTTGCCAGGAGGGCTGGGACTGGGAGATGACGAAGCTATACGAAAAGCCTAAACATCCTGATCCACGTTGATTGTGATCTCAAATAATTAATACCTCTTTTGCTCATATTTTTTGCTTATTTGCTCAGCCTGATTGATGGATACAATGCGATGAGGGCAGAAAGAGATGGTAGTAGAAACCTGGAAGAAGCAAGGTAAACTCCATTCGCGACGCGACGCGTCCAATCACGGGATTGCATTACGTAACTGGCGCGGGAGGCATGGGCATCAGTTGGGCATCATGCCATGAGTGGAGTACAACAGCCAGTGAACGCGCTTGATCCACTTGGCTGATCCGCGACCGACCCCTTCCGACCCAGCCATGTCTGATATCATGGGGCAGGTGATCAACAATTTTTGCAGTCAGCCAATTTGCAGCCAATTCTCGTTTTCAAATTCTCGTTCTCGAGATCTCATTCCTAACTTCAGCGCTCACCTCTTTGGTACTTATGGCTTTGGCATTTGGCGGGGTCCGAGTGGTCTTTGAGTTTGTACCGTATTTTCTGAACTAATGATGACTGGTTTGATTTGACAAGAAAAGATCTCGAGCTCTACTGAGGCCGCAGGCTCCTACCCACCGCCGCTTCGAGGTCCAGGGCGATGTGCTAGAGCGGGTAGCAGTATTTTTTTTGTACAAAGGACGAAAAAAATGTATGAAAAAAAATCTAATGACTAAAATCTAATGACAACACAGCTTATGTCATAATTTTTCGCCAACACAACCCTGGACCTCTCAGCGGCGGCTGGCACAAAACATATACAAACATGCGCACCCGGAGATTTTGACGGCCTCAGCCACAACCGCGCCGCCGTAGGAATGATCACATGACTTGCCTGCGATAGACACGACGCGACGCGACATTGTATACTGCCGCAGAGCACACACTTCAACTATGCCAGACCCTCCATCGACACCCATTCCCCTTCTTTCTCAGATCCGAGATAAAACATCTCAAATATTTGGCCGTAGACCCTGCACTTGGCAGCTCAAAGCTGTTGAAGCTGTTCTAAAACGTGACCGGGATGTAGTGTGCATTGCAGGGACAGGCTCAGGAAAAACACTCACCTTCTGGATGCCTCTTTTGTTCAGACGAGACGGTATACAGATTGTTGTTGCACCACTAAATATTTTAGGCAAGCAGAATGTTGAGCAGCTCGCTGCTTTGGGTGTGAATGCAATATCCATGACAGCCGATGATGCAACACCACAAAATTTTCGGGCGAGTTTGATTATGCCCGGCTCATTTGATGTGATCTAATCAATTTATTAGGATATTGCGGAGGGGAAGTACCAGGTCATTGTGGTCAACCCCGAGATTATTATGAAGGATGGTGGTGGCTTCGAGAAGTTGTGGAAAAATGATGCTTTTGTATCTCGTATCATCAGTATTGTTTGGGACGAAGCACACTGCATCAGCACCTGGGGGGATTTTCGCCCGGAGTACAAGGAGGCTGGCCGACTGCGGCATCTCATTCCCCTAGAAATCCCTTTTTATGTCGTCTCGGCAACTCTCCCTCCTCAGATTCTATCCAATGTAATGGATACCTTGCAGATCAACCGCAGCAAGGCCACCATCATTCAGCACTCCAATGACAGGCCAAACGTTCACATCACGATTCGCAAAATTCAGTACTCACTCAACAGCTATCGCGATCTTGCTTTCCTCATCAAGGATCATTGGAAATCTGATGATGAGCGACCACCGAAGTTTCTCATTTTCTTTGACAACATTTCTGATTCCGTGGCTGCAGCAAAATTCTTACGCAAAACGTCTACCGAAGGAATACCGAAACAGGATCAAGTGGTTTAATGCCAACATGTCCTCACAGTTCCGAGAGAAGGAGGTTGCGGCTTTTAGAGATGGTCGGACATGGGGTCTCTGTTGTACAGACTCATTTGGTATGGTAAGTCATATAACTTTGATTTCCACAGCTGGGTATTTGTATTAATGTCTCTTGAAGGGCATTGATTTGCCCGATATTGCACTCGTCATACAGTGGAGGGCAAAATGCGGGATTTGTACATTGTGGCAGCGTTTTGGACGAGGCGCTCACGATCCGAACCTCAAAGCCACTGCTGTTCTATTTGCTGAAGCCAAATACTTCGACAACGAGAAGGAAAAGGCCGCACTGGTGAAGGCAAAACGGGATGAGAAGGGAAAACGACGGGCGCAGGATCAAGATGTTATTTCACCACCATCAAAGGTCATCGTATGAGGGACAGGCATAGGAGATTGCCAGGCCGAAAGGGTCATCCCATCAATCGCGGATCACGCGCTGGCAGAGAATAGAAATGCGACCATAGGTTCATCATGCGATGTACCTGCTCCAACTCGAATTGCAGATGCTGTTGCCAAATGTCAAGCATGGCGTGAAGTTTATGGCCAGAGTGCGAGCACCTTGGCACAGTGGAAGGCCAAAGGAAAATTCAAGAAGAAGTTGATGAACGATGAAAGTCTTGAGCCCGCAATGGACGATATGCTCAATGCCGGCACACGCGAATGGAACTGCTATAGGGCACCTTCCATGGTCTACTTCGAGAATGACAAGCTTGGTGAGTCTTCTTCTTGATATTTGTACGTGAGTCATTCATTTACATAATATGTACAGAGTCTGACCATCAGAACTGTCGCTCTGACGTTCCCACTGGTTGTGCACGTTGCTCGCCCCCTTCTATCGACAAACAGCTCTGCTGCTCTCTTTGTAGTCCAGCAAGCTTTACTCACTTGCACTTTCTCGAGAGTCCCACCACTCGCACATGCCCACCTCAGTACCCTCCACCTCCATCAGCACGACGGCTCGACATGAAGTACAAAGCGACTCCGATCGATATGGATCTGCGAGGCGCTTTACACGAGTTTCAGAAGGAGCGTATGCAGGCGAAGTACGGCGCCGCACTGCTGAAGAACCTGGGACCGGCGATGATAATGTCGAATGACATTCTGCAGCGGATAGTGGACGCGGCGCATACAGGGCACATCACGTCCATTGGTGATCTCAAGCATGACCTGAAGTGGAATCAGGTCGAGGAGTATGGACAAGATATAGTATGCATCGTTTCAGCTCATGCACCTCCCACACCTCCCATTTCGAATCCACGCGCTGCTGCCCCACGTCAATTGGGCCCTGCACAATCCAACGTTCCATCACGAAACATGGCTTTGTCACCTGCTTTGCCGTCTGGTGCCGCTCAGGCCAAAACACGATGGCCGACATCATGTAGTGCGTGCGGCGTTGTTGGGCATAACAGTAAGTATTCATCGCTTTTAGCTTTTTTGGTTTTCACCAGGCCCGATTGCAGAAAAGAACTGGCTGTGCCCACGATTCAGTCTGCAAACCCCGGCTCGGTCATTGCCAGTGGGCGACGCTACGGATGAGAATTGCCCACCAAGCCATGAAGAACGACGTGCACGCGACCCCGCAGTTGCTGGCCCCCTCTCTCATCAAACCCCGTTCATTGGAGCTGGAGCAACTGCAGCGACGAACGTGTTCCATTTCCCCAGACATGCTGAGTTGCACACGGTTGAGGGCATTGCAATTACGCCCTCAATGCACCCTAGCACGGGCATCCCACCGTCTCGCTTTTACAGCGCAAGCATCCCGCAGCGATGATTTCATCTCCAGTTTAGGTGAGTTATATGTATTCTCTCGTCTTCATCTGCATGCGAACACCTTTTCATTTACAGATCATCATCTGAGAAGTCCCATTCATCTTCGAACTCTACCGCCAGATCATCTTCCTCAACAACACCTTCCTCATTTCCGATGTTCCCCCCTCCTCCCCCATCACGCGCCGGTCGCTCTTCACCTCCCTCTGCATCTGGAACTGTGCCTGCAGCCCCGGCGGCCTTACTCTTCTTCTCATATTCTGCAAGCTCGATCAGTCCAAGGCCCTTCTCTAGCATGTCGGGAACCGAATATTGGCTCGTCCTCCCAGTGCAAAATTTGTTAGGACCTTTCTGTACCATGTAATCTCTAAGTTTTTTGAATGTTGCTATCATGTTTTTCTTCTCCTTCCTTGTTGTCAGGCCGGGCAGTCAGAAATTGTGTTCGATGTTGCCGTGACAGCTGCGATATACACCGACAAGGCTTGACTCTTCAAGGATTCATTCTTTTGTGAAGTTCGAGCCCGACCCTCCGTAGACATGCTAATCATCTTTAGCCGTTAGATGTTGGAGACAATGTGACCTTTACTTACCTTCATAAACAGGTTTAACAGCTCGACTACCCAATCAACACCACGGTACTGGCCTGGTTTGCCCGTGGGATTGACTAGCATATTATATCGCACTGCCCGCCGCAAGCCTTCGGGATACACGAAGTGTACGTTCGTCAGGAAGTCCGTCATTGCGTCCGCATACTTATGCTTCCCACAAGCTTTCAGTATCGCAATCCAAGGTGGGAACACTGTTTCAACGCGACCGACATCACCGCCGTTCATAGCAAAGGTGATCTCTTCATATAACAGCAGGTACTGATGCATAAGCAGGATATTCTCATGCTCCAGGTCGCACGCCGCTGTTTTGTTGCTACGCAGGTCAGATATATCAATCCCCTCGCCCAGAACATAATCGGATACAAGTGTGCGGGCAATGTCTTCAATATCCTCAAACGACGGCTGCAGTTTGGCCCAATCATCAAGTGTCTTGCACTCCGGATGACGTTTCTCGACTTCAACACGCCACGCATCGAGGCGGAGACAGATACCGATATGTCCAATAACTTCGTGCATACGGCGGAATCCTGGATCTGATGTGATCTTCCCCGTCTCTTTTGGCCTCAGCTTGTCAACGAATTTGATAAAGGTGTTGTTGTCCTGTCGTGATTTTGGTGGGTTTATAAAGATTTGCCAGATTGCATCTGCGCAGGCCATCTTCAAGTGGAAAAGTCCCATGACAAAGACCACAAACTGATACCGTAGCCATGGAGTGTCCTCAATGGCACGCCGTTCCAGCAAGGAGCGAACCCATTCCCAGGTCCCTAGGTCACCGTAAATCAAGGTGACAAACTCTGATATGTCAACAACCTCAGAATCACAGTCATCATCGTTTGGATCGCCCAGTCCTCCTTGTGCCAAAAGGTTCGCTATTGCCTGGAGATTCCCCAAAACCTTTGACTGATTGATATCCATAGAGCGTGCAGGTGTGTGTTCCAATTTGCTTAGAGGTATCTGGTCAATGATTTCGGGGTCATGTAGTCGGTCTCGAAATTGTTGGAAATATGCCGGCCCATGTTCGATCAAATCGAGGATGAAGCGCCACGTGTTAAATTGACCACGTCGAGTCAGCCCAGAGGCATGCTCAGTTTCTGGATGGAGGGTAAGGAGATCGACGTAAGTATGTTGTGGCAGGGACTCGTCGGCTTCATCATTGAGAGGTGATTTTTTCCAGAGCTCCTCTGAGCACTTGAGGTCCTCAGGTGCGCAGTGCTCAAGCTGTAACACATCTCCGGATGTTAAGTGGACCAGTGTATCTTCTGACTGCTCTACTGTCAGCATGGACACCTTCAGATTGACATCAAAGTTATCGTACGCAAACCCGGCGGTGAGTTTTTGGCCAAGTTGTATGATGGTGTGACGGCTGTCCACTGACAATGACTTGATCGCATTATTGACTGAGCTGACAGATATCGAGATGCCGATCCGTGAGAGCATCTTGATCACCTTCTCGGGGGTATTGCAAGAGTGTAGAAAGATGCCAATGATGCTCCCTAAAGCATTACACTGCTGATTCGCACTCTGCATCATGATGCTCATGACTGCGACTTGTTTCTGCAGCACAGGTCAGTTCGTACTACATGATATGCCATGACTGACTTACAATCTGAATAAGTGCTCTGTTGCGTTCTTTGGCTCCCGCGCTGTCTGCTTTACTACCATTTGCAGTTTTGCCATCTTTTATACTGCTCTCGTCCGCTAATCCATCGTTTTTCAACTTCTTGTCACATCCGAGCATGGATTTTAGCAATTCTCATGTATCGGGCGATAGGTTGCTCATATCCCTAGCCATATCTTCGAGCTGAAAGTGTTCTATCCTCTCGACAGTGGCAGTTGCAGCACCAAAATGCCAACCATTATCCTTATCAGCAAGGGCTTGAACCTGGCTTGTGCGAAAGTGTTTGGCAGTTTTGAGAGCCCAGGTAGTTGTTGTCTCTGAAGTACTTTTGTTTGACAATAAAGACGAGAGAATGTCATTGCTATTCAGTGATATATCAAGAAGGGCTGCGTGATCTCGATAATAGGGATTTCGAAAGATAGATATCAGGAAGTCAGAGAGGGATATTTCATTGAGGGTGAGCATTGCTAAAACAGCCTCGGTTTTCGACGTTGCCATGATCTGGTAGCGCAAAATTGATGTGACACATTTTGCGAGGCGGTGAGCGGCACCAATTTTGTGGCTGAGGCCGTCAAAATCTCTGGGTGGTGCGTGTTTGTATATGTTTTGTGCCAGCCACCACTGAGAGGTCAAGGGATGCATGGGGAATTAAGATTATGATTGAGTTTAAAAATATGTCGGAGTATGTAGATGTGGCTGACAGTGGCTGATAGTATGTTTTCGAGTTATGCATGTTCTCATTGCTCTAGCACATCACCCTTGACCTCGAAGCGGCGGTGGGTAGGAGCCTGGGCTACAATATCATTTGCATAGATCTATTATACTCTTGAGTTTGATAATCAGTCTCAGTCAGTGACTTCGTCATTTAGATCGAAAGATATGGTTAGATGGGCACTTGAGCCATAGGTGTAGTGATTGGTAAGAAAAGAATTAATTAATTTAAATTAATTAAATTAATTCAAAGAGGGAGAGGAAGACAATTGTATCCTTATTTTCAGATTATCCATACATCCAATTCTGCTCAAAATTTAACTGATGTTTGGCAATGTATTGTATATTAGATTGCTAAATTCTGAGAGTTTCATGGCTAACCCTTGGGCATATAGATTAATTTTTTTGGTGTTGAGCATAAAAAGGGTTTATTTTTTTGTTTCACAAGATCTATCTACAAATGGGCAAAACAAATATCATAGAAAATAATAACAGTGTTCAATATCTACATTTCTTGCTTAGAAGTCTTTGAATGAATCTGCAGTGCACATTATTTAATTATCTCATGCTTTTTAATAAAGCAGAAAAAGCATATCAAAAAGTGCTTGGAGCGACGCTGCATGGCCTCTAAATTTTTAACAAGGTATCTATATATATTTTTAGAAGGACCTTGTACTCATATGAGAATGAGCAGAATGAGTCTGCATAACAAGAATCTTTTTTGAAGTCAAAATAGCATTCAGGCCTTGTATTATTTATTTAGCCATAGTTCTTGAAATTTTTATTTATCAGAGTAGTCACTTATTTTATTTTATGAATCATAAATAATTTTTGAGGACTTTCTTGGGGCTGTATACATTGTGTAGAAAGAAGAACAGGCCTTTGAGTGCTCAAGTGCTCATACTGCAGTTGCCCAGAATAGGTATTTGTGTGAGTTATTTTTTATTTGTTCGTAGTTAGGTCAATTCAAACTCAGCCAGCTCCTGAATCACTACACCTAGACTCGTATCCAGCCGCTCGCACTTAGCTTGTGCTTACATAATAGACAAGCAATTGACGCGCAAGCTTGCGAGCGGACTGGGCAGCACTGGGGGCCACTTTTGGCAGGCCCTGCCAANACGTGTTTCGACTTAGCGAATTTCGCGTCGCGCGTTGTGTGCAGCTTCGTCTTAGTGACTCTGCTGCGACACTTTCATCCAATACATGCCCATTTGATGTTTGATCCTTAGTGTACACATTAAATAAGTTATGCTTAAGAAAAAAAAACAGTTTATTCCAGAGGATTTTCGTCTTCAATGTCAGAATCAATGTCGGTAGCGCTACTCTCGCTGCCGCCGTCCGAGTCCAGTTGCTCGTAATTATCTGCGCCGCCCTCGTATTCTTCCAAATCACTATCCCAACCATCCATATCCAGAGCCACGTCTTCTGCTCCCAGCAATCCCAACTCCTCCCGACTCTCTGAGTGCGCGGCATCATCCGCTTCGAGTTCGTCTTCGCTCTGGTCGTCGTCCAACGGCGCTGTATGAGCATTGGCCGGATCTTCACAAGTTCTTACGTCATTGTTATCCTGTTGTATAGGGCCATCTCCTGAAATAAAATTGATATCAACTAAGTGCAACATAAATTCACTGAATGTCGCACCGTTGGCTTCAAGTGTTACCGAGGATGCAGGGGGTGGAATTTCGGGGCGTTGATTTCTTGCACCGACGAGTGGTTGGATCGAGTGTCGTTGCTGAAGAACTTTGAAATGGTCATTGAACTTGGTGAGTGGTGAGTTTGCGCCCCATGACATGGCCATATGTCCGACAGCAATGACATCAGGCGCGGGCTTGTCATCATCTGCGAAAACACGCCCAAGCTGCTGCTCATACATGCCATGATGGCGGAGACTTCCCATCAACTCGTTGATGTCATCGGTGAGATCTGGTGATGCGTGCCAGCTGCCTTGTTTCGCTCCAAGCGATGCATGAATGTCAGTAGCCAACTGCTGCAATATCTGGACACACGGCGCTATCGTCTCCAGCCAATCCCACGAGGCTCCACTGCCATGAGCCCGATAGTAGTCCTTGCATTTGTAAATCAGTGCTCGGAGAGTCTGTAGTCGCAGAGACTGTGTAAGTACGCACCTTAATCCAAAAGTTTAAATGTTCCTGTAGGAGATCGACCTCAATCCATGCATTCTCTTTGCCCGTTGGGTTGACCAGCCAATTATTTAGCACAACGTCTCTGTTGATATCCATAAAATCAACGTGCATGACTTGAACTATAAGAACAGAACTCACACTAGCGATTTGGGCCATACATGTGTAAGGTTGTGCATAATATACAAGACCTCATGTGCATACTTTGTCCGTCCGTCTCCACGAAAGCTGAAAGCCCACATTTTGAGGACATTAAGAACGCGCCCGGAGTCACCTGCCTTGACTGAGTCGGAAAACTCTCGCAAGATCAGTGCATCACGCAGAAATAAAATTGCATTTTCATATATCATGTCACCATGCGCGGGTCCGTTCTTTGCCCGTGCTCGTCGAAGTCTATCAACTTCACGGTTATCCGTGTACTGGTCCACAATTAATGCCGCGTGTTCCTTGAGCACTTCCCACGTCATTGTCTCCACGTATTGCTGCAAGGATGACGTTTTGGACACGAGGAGTAAGCAGTGGAGGATGCAGGAGTATAGAGAGACGAAAATCAAGTCACGACATGTGCGGAATGGAGGGAGGGAGGTAAGCACGATCAGCTTGCATTTTAGTGCAGCGTTATGAGCACAGAGTGAGGCCGGATTGCTGAGGTCATGGTTGGTGAGTCCGAAGTGTGTATTCATGATGCCATGAGTACCAGCGATCTTGTAATGAAAGAGGCCGGGAACAAGAGATGCCCAATGCAGTGCGCTAGCACCACCTTCGTT
Organism: Bondarzewia mesenterica; assembly: GCA_004802705.1. NCBI lineage: Eukaryota > Fungi > Basidiomycota > Agaricomycetes > Russulales > Bondarzewiaceae > Bondarzewia > Bondarzewia mesenterica. Next base: position 69,949 of record SGPL01000081.1, read on the forward strand.
TCCCGCCCTAGCTGCACCCACAGAGCGCAGGCGGGCCACCGAGAGCTGATCTCCTACGATGAGCTTAACAGTCTCTGCGACATCTCAGCCACCTTCATCCAGCTCCAGTTCTTTGATTATAGCTTCAATGACTTCTGCATTTCCACTTGTCGAAGCTTCGTTTATATCCATCGCGGGCAGAGGAAATACTTCTGTCTTGTGAACTTCGATCTTCTGGGGCGAGGATGGTAAACTGGCCTGTAAGTCCTTGCGAAAGCATTGAAATTTTGCTCCACCATTGTAGACGATGATCCTGAGAACAGTATGGATGAGACAATCTCGGAAGAATTGTCGCTCAGAATTGGTGAGATGGATATCATNCATGCTAAGTCNGGGTGCTTGTTTAAATGATTTGTCGGCATCTTCAGTTCGAAGGTCCTCACGAGAAGCCTTGTATAATGGCCAGAGGGTNGCGCAGGTACCATTTTCTTGTGCATCTTAATATNATGCATAATTAGCCNTGCACTCCTACNGNCCAATATGTATGTGAANTTGCCGGTGCNTCCTACTATTTGTTCTGCAACTTTTGAATTCCAATTGATGTTGTCATATACCCATCCAGCCATGTCCNTCTGTGCAAGTTTCCGTGCGACTGCACGCATCGACGTTGAGAGCTGCTGCAAAGTTCCTGGGCGCCACNTTTGACGGCTTCGCTCAGGCTGACTCGGAGGCTGCGNGGTCTCAGCATCAGCACCTNCTTCCTTATTCGCGTCCTCCTCTCCATCCAATGTGCGCCCTCNTCCCGCTAGCNTAGGATAGCTGACNCTGATCCCGAGGCGGTTCATCACACTGATCTGTTGTCGAGTCGCACCNGTCNCATACAGCCACAAGCCCATTACGTGTCGTACGTAGTTATTTTTCTGACTTCGTTCCCCTAGGAGGTTAATCGTGCNGAATGCAGCTAACTGATGCCCAAATGTAAGCAAAATACATTGACAGTCCAGCTTNAGTTACTTACAAATGATTTGTGCTCTTTCGCTTTCTCTTGGCCCTCAGCTATCTGANGATTCGTGGTCGCAATCCNGGTCATCAGACTCATGATGGTCGGACACAGTTTGCGCAGCCTGTGCGGAAGCGTGCTGAAGTCCAAACNGAGCNTGAAAGCTGAATCGAGTGGGNNATTATTNGTGCGCAGCATTCCGCTTCNTGATACTGTGTGTGCTTCGGCGTTGACCTTTTGCTTCATGTACTCCGTCATCCAGTTTGTGACCAGTCNCTTTCNTGACTTCGAGTTTTCCCTNGATACACAAAAAATCCAGTACTTGCTCGATGGTTGTGGCCCTGGCGAAGATATTGTCCCACCTCCATTGTCGCGACAGGTAGGCAGGATTAAACACATAGGTCAGTAGCTCACCAAAGGGAATCTCGTGTTTTTNGAGTAATGATAGGGCTNCCAACATCACAGACTGCCTCTCCTCGGCCGACTTTTGTGCTTCGCGTACAGAGTCTTCTTTCTTTTTAGCACGTGTGACNGCCGCCTTCTTNTGTCCCTTGCGCATGGAGTCTTGCGTACCGCGAATTGGCGATGTCCATATGACTCCNNGATCACTTCCNTCAGCACCCCAGAGCTGTTCGTCCTGATTGCGATGGTCTCGCGTGNTTGGTGTGGCAACATTCTGACTACGAGGTAATGCAGTTCAGTATGATTAACTGTTCTCAACAGGAACGCATGCACGAGCTTACGATGTTATGCCAGGTACCCTNCCATCGAGTGGACTGGACNGAGCTGTGCCTATCGGTGAAGAAGGCCAGGATAACNCATCCACTANGGGAGGAGAAGAAGGGGGAAGAGACGATATTGGAGATGACAGANGATAAAGACCCTCGAGTGCAGGCAACAACGGAGGACCCATTTAGCCTATGGTANGGTCAAAATCTTATTTTAGTAGCCTGAATTNTGTACTGACCTGCATATAATGNATATGGCCTGTAGAAATGGGAGGGAGATGAACGCGAATGTTGCGCAGTGCACGGTAACATCCATATATGGATCAGCCNACTAATCTCGGTCAGTACTCAATTTTTTCTTGCCCTTTCAGTTCTCCCATTTGTTGCACTCACACTCACCATCCGCGCGTCACGCAGTTACTCAATCATGCCTTCGAGCACTCAGTCCACAACAACTCGTAGGATTCGCCGGCCTAAAATCAACCGCAATCGATCTACGAGGCCGCCACCATTGCCCCCTCNTAAAATGACNGCCNAAGAGCTTCAACACCTGCGCGAGTTAATGAAAATCCAACTCNGCGGCAAGGAACCTCGAGATTTTCAAGTTGAAATGGTGCAAGCGCAGGAAGAAAGACGGGATGCACTGTGTCATGCAGNGANGGGCCTGGGTAAGACGGCCATCNCAGCTGGTCCCTATGTGCTTGAGAAGAATAGGGGCAAGGTTACCATTATGGTGTCACCCCTGATAGGTCTTCAGGAGGAGATGGTCAGTCCTGTTTTCAATCTGCCTTTCGATTCNGCCTGACAGTATCTCAGGAANGAACTTTTCAAGATGAATTTCAGTTGTCCGCCGTTGCNGTCAACAGNGCTCNCAAGGATTCCAATGGTTCAGTCATGAATGTAAGTGATTGANGACTGACCTTATTGATTGACGTGTCGTTGCTCACCATTCTACTAGGACATAATTAGAGGAAAACACCAAATCNTCCTCATCTCGCCCGAAATGCTATTGTCTCNCCNTTTTATTGATCGCATACTGCGAAATCAAGAGATGACCNCAAGAATCTACTCTATAGTCATTGACGAGGCCCACTGCATATCTCACTGGGGTGCCGACTTCCGCAAGAAATANGCATCGATCGGTTCAATACGTGTTTTTCTACCACNAAGCACACCTTTNATCGCTGTTTCAGCTTCGCTCACCCGCCNCNTGTCCCGTGACATCATCGACAAGCTCCAATTCAATCGGTCGAGCTATTTGTANAAGAATCTTGGAAACGAGAGGCCGAACGTGTNNATCATCGTCCNCGCGATTCATAATACCATNCAATCATACTCCGANCTCGATTTTCTTATACCGACCAATCTCAAGGACCNCGCCGACATCAAAAAGATATGGATCTATGCGGATAATGTCACCGCAGGATCCGAAATCATCGACCATCTTCGCTCTCTTCTGCCTACCCAATTTTCATGATCTCATCCGACCCTATAATGCTGTGCACCATAGCGACTATNGANGAGCTGCCATGNATGNATTTCNTTCAGGTGCNATTNGGATCCTGGTTTGTACAGATGCTGCGGGAATGGTAAGTCTATAAAGCACTGAGGGCGATAACAACCTCACGCTCATCCATTCGTCCTANGGCTGTAATGTACCAGATATCGACATGGTGGTGCAGTGGAAACTGCCTGAAAAACTTCAAGTTTTGTCCAGNGAGCCGGCCGTGCCGCCCGTGGACCACTTACTACTGGTGTCGCCATTTTGCTCGTCGAACCTACTGCCTATTCAGTCATCNCAAACACGGAGAGCGCACCTTCGAGGAAAGTGAAGCANGGTCNGATGAAGGGTAAAGGACGGAGAGGCACACAGAAAAAGTNGGGGGACAAGGACTATGCAAGGGCTCGAGGGAGATTTCGAGGAGGAAGGCCAGGTGTTAAGGGGTTCTCCGATGATATCATCNCATGCGACCAACCGAACTTCGATGAGGAGGAGGATGCTACGGAAGGCATGTATCTTTTTGTCCAAGCGACGACATGCCNCCGCAAGATTCTGCGTGTGGTATTCGACAACCCAGAGACAGGTGAGTAGCTCATAACTAATTTACCAAGGATACAGCTCTGAGCTTACCTGCTCGTGACAGCACCTACAGTTTCATGCTGTGATGTATGTGATCCTGCGTTGCTTGANCTCACACGTCCCNGTCGCAAACCAGATACTCAAGGCCAGAAGAAGATGGCCTGCAGCGTCAAAAGGGCAATAGTTGAAGACNCTCTAGANGAATGGCGAGATCGTNTTTTNGAACGCGATCACTCGGGATCTTTTCTCACTCCCGAGTGCATCCTANCNGATGATACCGTGCTCAAGCTCGCATCCNTCNGTCCATTATCCGCTGCNGATATCCATGCCTANCTTCAGCCGCAGTGGTTGTTTTGGCNTAAATATGGTCAGNAACTCTNGAATCTCTTGCTCGGGCTGCCTGTTCCCACCNTTGAGCCTCAACCACCGAAACCTCCTGCCTTACGTGCAGCAAATTTGATCTCATCACCAGTCTTACCGGTGTCCATTTNGTCAACNGCTGACACGGAGTCANAGGATAACGCACCAGCCACATCTTCCCCAAAATTNGTGNGGGCCCCGNCTACTNGAAAANGTCATCAGCGCGCTGAATCGTCCTCCACTCCATCGACATCCAACCCAACAGTGAGGGTTCCCCAGGTTTCGGAGGCTTCAAAGAGACAACGCATCCACTCAGTACTCCCGTCCGGCGGCCTTGCGCAGGGACAAACCACAGAATCTCACCATGTTTCCGNGGCACCATCTATCACTGCACAGGGTTATCACCAGCTTTCACCAGACTCTACNGCATTGCCCTCCATCCAATCAGTCGCTCAACAGCCATACCATCATCCATATTTCTTTCCATATGGTGCTGCTGCANGCNATTCTCAACAGACACTCNATGGCCACACTGTCATGTCACAACCACTCCCANTGGTANACCAGCAGGCTCAGCCTCATCATNAGCAACTTTATACTTATCCAANGTACAATCCCTCNTACTACCACCAACCNGGCCCAAGGACAGTGCCTTCATACCCTCCACCAGCTATGTATTATTATCAGCCCTACGACTACAGCTCACAGATATANCAGAATGGCTGGACGAACCCTTCTTCTAGTATACNGCCTNGGTCTGCTCAGCCACTTTTGAATCNACNCGCCGGCGAGACCTCGCATGATAGCACGTCCNNCAGNANNACTNNNANNNTTCTGACNGCACTGTACNTANNNTNNGNTNTTGTAATCCATATTTAGAAAAAAATTCCCTCAACTGTCCGAGTGCCGACAACTGTGATCACAGCTGTCGCAGTTCCGACAGTCCCTCATCCAGCAGTTTCAAACAAATAAAATAAAATAAAATGGAATCAAAATGCTATTGCATGTGCATTGTGGTCCGAGAATTTGTTAACGTAGTATGCATTGAATGCGAAGAGTGAGTACGTGTGCTTGAAATCCCCTGAGAGATGGTCATCTCCATATACGCCAATTAAATGTGCAGCGCGCATGATTGTATCCAGATGTACCACCCCCGCGATCCGCTTTCCCCTGTGATCCTTATCTGGTCTAACTGTCCACATACCCGTCTGCTCGCACGGCTCGTTCCCAACTGGCACAAACCACTCAACGAGGGNGCANGGATAGTAAATATATNGGAAAGTGAANGAAAAGAAAAGAACTACTCGNGCNACATGTAAACCACNCATTCCGGGTGCNTTACTCATCTGCACGAAGACACAGTCATTTCGCGCGTCGCCCTTCTGCNAAGACGGGACCGCCCGTATCCNTTGTCGAAGCATCCCACCCACACCAGAGGGATCGCTTGGTGAGTAAAATGTTGCCANCGNNGAGTGATAAACTGATACCCTCCCTTTGAAATTCGGGCACAGCGTTAGGTCAACTTCGGGACCCNGAATTGGAGCATNGGGGTTCAATTGGTCAAAGAGGAAGCGACGGACGAGGTGCGGGAGGTCAGGGTAGTGGATTTTGATACCTAATGCATCGAGTTGATTGGGATATCCTCGTGCTGTTTTNNGAACACAGAGACATCAAATAGATTAGCACAGTTGAAGACAACTTAATTAATGAAAANGCACCTTTCGTTTTAGCCAGTGTGCATGTCGCATCTACCCGTGGGCCATCAATAGCATCGACATCACCATTCCTAGCGAAGGCAGCAGCAGCGGGCTGTNGAGGAGTGCCGATGGGATCTACAAATGCGAGTGCTTGTGCAGCTTCTGAAAGACACGGCCCATCCAGCATGCCAGCAGCATCAAAGTGGACGCNNGCTGNGGCAATCTTGTCAAGACGCTGGTTGATCAACAGCATCTGCCCTAGTGCNTTGAAGCGATTNGACCGTCGCCAAGGTTCTTTGACTGCTTTGATATGTTTNGACTCNGTGATGGATGAGCAAAGNCCGTTCGNCGCTCCGAACTCTTGAATGAGATGGCGATAATGAGTGAGTGAATGCTGACGAGGTAGGGANAAACCAGTTGGGCGAACGTTGACTTCTTCGAATATCGCGCGATGCNTGTGGAAGCNAGCTAGTGCCTTGTCGATGTNATCCAGAGTGGCTTCNGTAATAGCCGAGCNTCNGACAAGGTAACAAAAGTCCATGAAATNGCTAATTGCCTNGACCATCTGAGCAGGCACATGGCCNACAATGGCAGNGAGGTAGACCTGAATGCNCGCTGTTTGTTATTGAATTGAGAGACACAAAAAATGCGTCTAGTTCTTACCTTCATAAGCNCCTTTGAGTCATCGCCGGTCCACTGCTTAAAGCCGCGGCCATCAGGAAAGCGTCGTAGACCTGGAAATGATGGTACTGCGGCAATACTACATTACACATATTCAGCACAATAAANAGAGATGTGATGTTTAAGGAAATACATACCGACGGTCAATGTCGGCCATGATCGCTNNAGCATCGGGTGGTGTATGAACGAGGTTGAGGTATTCTTCCACCCATGTTACCAGATGGTCTTTGAAAGTTNNTTTAATGACTTGATGGAGGATATCGAATGATAAGAGCTCATGTATATCTGCGCGTGGAAAGTTAGAAGTAAANGGCTAATTGATGCATGAAAATCGTAAGTACAGCGTTGGTGAATTGATTGCCACACATACCAGGATGTCGTCTATGATCCCATAGTTATCCCATAAAATCTTGGGATTNTAGGCNTCCATAAGCAATCNNGTCAGTTCGTGTGACCGTGCNTTGCCCCCTGCATCAAGATTATTATGATGAGNGCCGCACCTATATATACTTTGGTCAACAGCATATTGAGNTCGAAGGAATAAGACCATACCGTGGACACCATCCCGAGACTATACAGGCCAGNATAACTTGCTCGGGATAATCCGCAATGTAAGGTCCTAATCCGTAGATTACGCNCCNCAGACGGCCATCAGGGCACTGTGCGACCTCCGGAACNGTCATTCCGAGANGGAGAGACCTGAAAATCTGAGTTAGTGATTTGTGATACAATTGCCGGCGAAATTTGCGAAAGATCNGGTCGTTGGTGTACTGTCTGTCAGCTATGACAATTCTGCAGTTAGCANGATATTCTCATCTAAAAAGTTGACTTACCTTTGGGAATGGCCAGAAAGCCGACCAAACTAACCNCATTCCGATGTGCGCGACGCACATTGTTGTGGATGTTTCNGTTTGAGATATACAGAGGATAGTATTCTGTGTGTNCTGTTGCTACGGAAACAGTCGTCTTATCAGAACCGAGAATAATCGGCACAAACATTGCGCCGTGCGTGGCAGGATCCTTTGCTATCGCATTCTGTAATGAAAAATCAAGATATCTTGTGAGAGCATTCAAAAAATAAAAAGCTTACGCACCGCCTGACACCATGCCCAGTTACCAGTCATGAAATCTGACCACGTTCTTTTCCCATCCACATCAAATAACTGAACTGGTGTATAATCAATCTCGTTTACGAAACTAGGGTTGGCCAACTGATTGAGGACGAGGCCACGAGGATCACGATACCAGACGTCATAGGGAACAGTCATCCATGGAGGCGGATCAGTCACAGGTATTTCTCCTGCGTAGCGAACAGAGAAAGTCTTCCAAGGTAAGTCACCGTGACTAATAGAATCAATGATAGCGTGAAGGTGAGCGTGATCACGAAATGGGGGCTCATCGTAACCATTCTGCGTGGCTGCCCAAAGACCGAGAAGTGTGTCGACATGCGTCTCTGGCATCTGGTCTTGCCGGTATAGAAAATCAGTGAGCTCGAACTGGGCTCGATTCTCGAATGGTGTCCAGCCAGTGTCATCGCCAATATTATAAGCGGCGAGAGGCGAATTATCAGGTGGTATTTCATTGCCATCAGAATCGACCGGTGTACCTAGTAAGAAACAGGCTTCGTTATTCTAAAAAAGAAATTATAGGTGTTCGTTTACTCACCGTCGAGTATAGGATGCATGACTCTGTGCGCACCAGAAGTAGGACTCGGAGGTGGCAGATTGACGATATCATCATCATCTGGCACATCTTCAACATATGGCTGACGGAAGTTATGAATCGGATCAGGTAGCGCTAGGTTTTGGGCCTGCAGTGGGGCTGGAGCTGGTATAATATGATGCGTAAGTAGTGGGTGGACGGCCGTTCGATGCTGTCTTAAGCCGCCTAAAGAGAGAAATCCACGATGACAGGCAGATGTACTTCCCTCACTGCAAAGGAATCTGCGAGGCTGAAAGTGTTTTGTTGGTCGGGAATGCATAGAGTCTGCATGAAAAGATGATGAGAGCAACAACTTGAGAAAAAAAAAAAAATGGCGTTGCTTTCCAATGCTGCCCGGCGCTTTCAATGAACGGATAGATGTCAAAGTCGGAGATTTCGGGTAAACTGAATAAACAAATCAGTGGCACTAGGCCATTCTAGGTAGTAAGAGGGCAGAGGGCAATATGTACCTTGTGAATGCTGCACGGCATTTAACCTTCAGCAAAGCTGCGGGTCAACGTCGGCTCCCTTACCACTCTTGCCCTTGATACAATGTCTTCTAGAGTTACTCGCCCGTCTAACCAAATTGCCCATCCTGGACTTCCTGATGCACCGCACCCTCGCCGGTCTAGTGAACAGGTGAGAGTTGATGACGAGGTCGTTGCTGAGTTAAAAAAAAATAGAGAAAGAGAAGAAGAGTGCGAAGGTAAAGAAGATAGCAGATTACGAGGCGAATGCCAAAGTGGCAGCAGAGCGTATGGAACGAGAAGTCAGGCAGCCACCTGCGACGATTAGTAGGAGGCAACCTCGTCTGCTTAAGAGAGAGAATGCGATCATCTTCAATGACTTCAATCCACTGAATTCTGTCCAAAATCACGGTTAGTTTCATCATTAGCTGTTCGAATCTCAGTACTCATCTGTTATCCATTTAAATGTGGCAGCAGAGCATACAGCTCAAGCTAATCGGCAGCCATCTGTGTTGATGAGTAGGACGCCATCTCGTCCACCTGCAATAACCTTCGCCATCCCTAAAAAGCTAACTTGGGATCCTGTTCACGGTTATGGTTAGTTTCATCATCGCTTATTACCTATCGATACTCAGTTTTGATCCAAGGGAATGAAGAAGACATGGACTTGATGCCGACAGAGGTAGATGAGAGTGATCATTGTGATAAAGATGAGGAGATGATAGAGGGGGAGGTAAGAGATGATAGGAAGGAGCTTTTGATGATTATCGAGAAGGCTCGAGCTAGAAAGGCGGCACGTCAGACCAGCGGAGGTGTTGAGGAGAAGAGAGATGGCAAGAGGAAGGCTGCAGCGTGAGCCCTATCCTGATTGATTGATCGATAGATTGATAGCTACGCCTCATGATTTAGGGGCAGCCAAACAAGCAGAAAGAAAGCGAAAAATCAGCCCTCCGGTTTAGCTCGTGGGTGGAGAAAAAACATACCTGAAGGTTTCTCTAACAGCGAGATCATTGAAGTCAAGTCAAGCTCTGAGGACGAAGTGACCGATTTGAAGGGAGCAAGCGGCGGGACTAGTAAAGGAACTACTAGTAAAATTAAGCGGCCAGCACCTATCCGGTTCGCTCCCTTCAAGATTGAAGACCTCTTTGAATCGGAGTTCAAAGCGCTGGCGACTTCCTCTTCTACTACCTCCACTGACCCCACTCGTATTGCCAACGTCAAGGCTGCTCTCGCTGACCTTTTTTTCTAACAAAGACCCTTACGACCTTGATTCCGACATGGGTTCGACTTTTGGGGACGGAGGTCTTCAAGATGAAGACGATAATGCCGAAGCTGCTAGTTTGGAGGCTGATGCGAAGAGACAGCCGTGCAAGCTGGCTGAGTTGATTGAGGTGACGGATGAGCCGGAGGAGAAGAAGCAGAAGATAGAGAGTGAGGTGAAGGAGAAGAGGAAAGGTGGGAACAGACATGTGTTGGAAGGCGAGGGGGACACGGTGAGCAAGACACTTGAAAACAAGGTAAGTCTATCAAGCAAATTACGATTCCCGATTAGGGAAATCGTTACTTATAGGAGGCCCTCTCCGCGAGACGGAATTTGGACTCTAGTCCACTACAAATTTTCCTAGTGAACTATAGATTTTGTAGTCATATTACAAATGCTCAACTACATCTACCCACTCTGGAGCTAACATGCCTTTCGTTTTGCTTTGTAGTCTGAGTTGACCGGTTGACCGGCATTATTTATTACCGGTAAGTAAACCTTTCACGACGTTGCTATTCTTTAGTCTTCGCATTGTAGTTGACTCTTTGACTTGGACTCCTTAGCCGCCCACCTCTCCATTCTCCCTTTTGCCGTCCAACAGAACAACTGCGACCAAACCTGAAACAAAAATTACGGACGCAGGAAGGACATGATGTGTAAATAAAAAGAACAGTTCAAAGTAAGTACTTTGATTTGTCTATGTCTCTCGTATGCTCCTTAGCCCGCCGTGTCGTCACGGCGGGGGTTTCTTCTCACTCATCACGAGTCTCCCAGCCCACTGTTTTGACGTACAGGGCTTCGCGCTCACCCACCCCGTTCCCAATCCCATCATTCCGACATGACCGGCCTTGCGTTCGTCCATCTTATCTCCAGCCCCGTTGTTTCGACTCAACGAGGTTTCGCACCCTTTCATCCCATCCCTAGTCCTATCTTTTCGACACAACGGGGTTTGCGCATGTCCATACTATCGCCAATTCCACCGTCTAGACAAAGCTGGGCTTCGCGCTTGCTCACCTCCACCCCATCCTTTTGTTTTGACATGTTGGGGGCCCTCACCGCTCCCAACTCCATTTCTAGATGTCGGGTCTCATACTGGTCTATGCCATCCCTACTCCAGCCTTTCGACATGGCAGGATTTGGCTCGCCCACTCCATCCCCAACCCGTCATTTCGACATGACGAGACTTCACGGTTGCTGAGCACGTCCCCAACCCCGCCGTTTTTGACAGGGCGATGCTTCGCGCTCGCCCACTTCTTTCCAAGCCCCTCTGTGTTGAAATGAGACTCGGTCATGTTGCTCAAGGTTGGCCTCCTCGCAACGTTTACCAATACCGATGGGCCGGATACGATCCGCACAGCTGTCGGGATGCAAGTGCGCACATGTGCCAGCCAGTGACGGTCCCGTACTCGAACGCTGCTGTTGCAGGCACCTTTGGATGTCCGTTATGGAAGGACAAGAAGACTGGACGCTTGCAGAATAGTAAGTAGATCTATGTTTTATCACTCTTGCACTTCTCATGCATCAACTCTACTTTAGCCTGGCCAAGCATTCCTGGACCATGGCATATATGGTCGATGTAGAGGACATCTACATTGGACAACTCGCAGGAGCGATGCAAGGTTAGGCAGCCTTGTAACACCCGCAGTTTTTTTCTTCCGCTGATCTGATCGTGTCGACGATGGTAGCTCTCCACGATGGCACGACGATTATGGTGGATCACTTCCATTGTGCGAACTCGCCTGAGCACTGAATCAATTCGGCCCCCATTTCCAGTCGACTTTGGAAGCCAAGCGGCACTTGCAATTGCAGCGTCGGGAAGTGTCCTCATGTGAGGCCAGCACGCCATGGGAGCGAGGCATGATCTCTTACTGGGATGTGGAGGATCATTTGCTTTTGGTGCATCCATCCCTGGTAGTGAATTATTCCGACGTGGATCTGCTGCAATATTTTGGCAAATCGGAGGATAAGCTCGCGGCGGAGACCCCGCTCAGTCCCACTGAGCAGGAGATGTTTCAAACGCTTTGTGATGTTTCGGATTGGGAATGCTCTCTGACGACCGCCATCGCTGTGAATGTCGACCTCGAACTGCTCTCAGAGGACGATGGAGGAGGGATCAGAGTGGACAAGCCAGTGGAGATGGTCATCCATCGGCGATCCTGCTCACGCGATCGACCTTTGCGAAGGTCAAAGAGAGTGGCGAACGCCATGGCCACTCAGTCGCGGATGCGTTCAAGCAAACGGGGTTCGAGAAGCTCTCTGTCTTGATTGTTGCATCTATTTTGTCGCTCACGCACATGCACGCACCATTGCCCCCACTTTTTTTTGTTTCAATATGCCAAGACGGCATCTAATTATTTTGCACTGCTTCTCCCATGTCTCTTATCTTCTGCAAGCAGACGTCGCGTCCTTTTTAGAGTTGTATCATTTACTTCCATCATCATCCTTATCGCTGCTTGCCTGCTTGCTTTTGCAGGCTGAGGACTTTCTTCATCGCCCTCTCCTTCACAGAATTCGAGATCCAATCCATACTTACTGCACGCGCATCAGCGTTGCCTCTGCCGACGATGAACGATACCCATCGCTGTTGGCTTGAGTGAAGCGTTGATGAGATACGTTAGTTCGTACTATATTTTTATTCCCCACTCAGATGCTAGTGATTGCAGGTCGAGTGTATATGAAGTACAAGCCGTCAACAGCTGGATCAGGGTAGAAACGGGATTGATTGATCTAATCTACAGAGACGGTGAGCTCCTTCCCAGACATACTTTATGTTGACATGTTCTGACAGCTGGGGTATCCATTCTAGCATCCTTGGGCATGCAGGTGCCATTTATTTTGCCTGCGTAGTAATCCATCATTCGAAGAAGTGGTGTTGACATTCCTCGGCGCTGCAGCATTATGGTAATGACAAATTTTTCAAATATATTCACGTTCTATGTATGTCCAGTTCAGCTTCTTCAGGTATGCATCTAATCGATTGTTCCTACAGTTTGCTCTGGTGCAGTTCCCTTCCTTCTGACCTTCCCTATCCTCTCCCATGCATATCTGGTCTTCCTACAAAGTCATTTCGTCAGCCTTACTCATATATCCAGGGCATCTGCTGTGCCCGTTTTGCATTTTTTTTTTTCAATCTGCACAATNTACTAGTATAATGCACGTGACCCTAAACCATTTGCGACCCATCACTTGACTTGGAGCCAGGCGAGAACTGTCATATGCTCCTGCAATTATCACCTGTTCAATTCATTCTCGGCAAAAGGTGCTAACTCTGGTCATCGATGTTCGACTTTCACACTTGAAATGGATA
>SGPL01000810.1:0-11198 GCA_004802705.1 Bondarzewia mesenterica
TTCCCGCTAGAGCATATCATCCGAGTAGTTTATGTAGTGCACATCGAGACTATGCCTAACTATGCTCGATGGTGCACTCAGTCCCCCGATCACTTCTATGTCCGCTTTCACTTCCCCGACCTGAAACCGATTTCATGGGCGCTGCGAAAGTCCCTTCAACATGAGGACTTGTATGTCTGCATTCCGTGTTTCCAGGCAAGGTTTGCCCATGTGATGCGTCTGAGGGAGTACGAGAAGGAGACAGGCAAGAAGCCTCTTCGAATATTTGACCCCTTTGCAGGCGTTGGCGCATTTTCACTGAGCTTAGAAAGTGTCGGCGGCATGCAGACCACCCATGCAATTGAGATTTCTCCTAGTGCAGCTATTACGCTGAAGTAAGTCCTCTAATTGACTTATTGTGATTCAACGCTGAGGTTATCTCAGGAATAATTCCCCTTCGACCACCGTCTACAACCAATGCTCGAACGAGGTTCTTCGCTATGCCATCCGTCGGCACGAGCTTGGTTCTGAAGATGTTCTGCGGGATCTCCGTAATAAGAAGCCCCTACCCCCACCTCCAAAGCCTGGTGATTTTGACTGCATTGCTGCCGGATTCCCCTGGTAATTGTCCAGTCAGATTATCTCCAATGACTACACATCATTCATCGCGACTCGTTCGCAGTCAGCCACACTCAACCTTAAATAGATTTCAGAAGGCAAACGACGTCAAGAGTCATCTTATCTTAAATTTGTTGTCTTGGGTCGACTTTTTGCGACCGAAATACTGTGTCTTCGAAAACGTCGAGGGATTTCTCAGGTACAGGCCCAAGGCCACGCAGATGGACAGCTATCGTGTCGAGGGTGGTATCGAGATGGGAGGGTTGCGGTTTCTGGTTCACGCAATGCTGACTATGAAGTTAGTATCAATCTTCACGTATATCACCTTTCTAACGTTCCCCAATAGTTATCAGGTCCGTTTCGCACTGCTGCAGGCCGGCCACTATGGCGCCCCACAAACTCGTGTGCGGTTCTTCCTGATCGCCGCTAAGCAGGGGCACGTCTTGCCTGATTTCCCACAGCCAACGCATGATTTCCCACAAGGACGAACACTTGAAATAAAATTCCCGAACGGTCACGCCATCCGACCCATCACAACAGCGAAGGGAACGGCGCCATTCCCTTTTGTGACAATTGACGATGCAATAAGCGATTTGCCACGGTTTGATTGGCATGTTCTCTTATATTTCATGACAATTGAAGTAGCTCATAACCTACATAGGGAAAATCCAAAATACATTCGCGACCCAACAAAGAAGTCATCACAGGACCGAGAGCGTGCGAGGACTTTTCCGGCTATTCGTTGTGAAAAGACTCGCTCGTTTGTCGGAGTTTCGGGAGCGAAGTCTTATTTCAGCAATCCCAAGACTACTTTTCAAGAGCGATGCCGGATCGAACACACCACTGATTTACAGCATATCACTCGAGTGTTGAAAGCATCTGACGTCGAACGGCAAGTGCCTAATGCGACTGCAGAGGACATCTTAGATCTGATCCATTGTCCTCGAACAGGGTAGTCAATATACCCCTCGAACCTAATGCTGATTACAGGAGTATGTCCTGCAGCAGTGCCGCCCTTCTATAACTGATCGTGTCTGTTAGCATTGCCGCAACATCTCTGGCGGTGGCAGTTCGCAAATCCAGTCTCAGCAATTGCAAGGGGAGGATTCCGACCAGGTACGTGCTGTTTCACAGTTTGAGATAAATTCGTTGAATTGATATATTTTCTTAACTAGGCATGTACGGCCGACTCGATCAGGACGGTTTCTTCCACACAACGGTGACGAACGTGACACCCACTGCTAAGCAGAGCTTTGTTTTACATCCATACGTGAGCCCTGCGCTGTTTTCTGACTGTCGTGCAATGGCCAAAACGGGTTTTGCTTTTTGGTTAGTGCAAGCGCATGGTGACCGTTCGTGAATTGGCCAGATCTCAAGGATTCCCCGACTGCTTTACATTCCATTCAATTAATAACGATATCATACAGGCAAGCATATTCCTCATTCCCACAAGAAGACACCGGCTTACTGAGCTTCTCAGATGCATCGGCAGATAGGCAATGCGGTCGCATGGCCTGTTGGTGCTGCTTTAGGACGGGAACTGAAGGATGCGGCGTTCAAGAAGTGGCTTCAAGACAGGGAAGACATCATCTATGTGGAATGACCCATGTCCTGAAGTACGGCAGCCAGAAGCAACGGATGTCGATGAACAGCTTTAAACATTAGCTAACTATTATCTGAAGTCCCGCTCTATCATGTATATTCCGACATCATTTAGCCAACGTTATATCACAGTACTTAGGGGATCGTACACTAAGCTCCATCCTCTTGGGGATCAGACTCAATATCAACTAGTATTCTGCCCTCCTCAACCATTTCTCCCTTGGCGCAGTTGACAACCTTGATGACGCCATCCACCTCCGCCCTCAGCACCGTCTCCGTCTTCATACTCTCCAGCACCACAACCGGTTGTCCTTTTGCAATCTTGTCACCCACTCTCACCTTTACCTCCACAACCAAACTCGGCATCGGTGCCCTCAACGCGCCTTTGGCTTGAGCGCCCAGCACGTCGCCGCCGAGGGAGCGCAGCCATGCCGGAGTAGGGATCACGAGCGTTGATTTCGCACCATTGGAAAAGATGTGGAGGCGCTCCATAGTGGAGGGGGACGATGAGGCGGGGAGGTTTGGCGGTGGGGGCTGAGAGACAATCGTTGAGCGGATGGCAGAGCCATTGAGGGTAGTGGAG
The DNA here is from genome assembly GCA_004802705.1 of Bondarzewia mesenterica. Lineage (NCBI taxonomy): Eukaryota > Fungi > Basidiomycota > Agaricomycetes > Russulales > Bondarzewiaceae > Bondarzewia > Bondarzewia mesenterica. Next base: position 2,783 of record SGPL01000810.1, read on the forward strand.
AGGGCGGTAGGGGATGCAAGTTGAGCAGGAACAGAGGTGTAAGTAACTGGTGTGGACTTTGAATCCCTGCTGACGACACTGAGGTCAAAAAGACCTGAGGGGAGCGACTTGACCTGGACTGTCATGGGATGATCGGGTGCCTCTTCTGTTTGGAATGTGATGATGCGCTCATAGCTATCTCCACCGAAGCGGCGAGATGCAAGTCGCGACCAGGGAGACGTTGAGCCTTGCGGATAATCCCGCAGGACCGTAAACAGCGCTGCTTGGGCCAATACATCGGCGGACGGTTCTGCGATAGCAGGGAAGAGCTGCGTGTGATATTTCTACGAGGAAGCAATCAACAAGCTTTGTATGATCCCGTATACATCCAGATTCAATCCGAAGACATACCGGAATGAATCCAGTCTCGACCTCGCCGTCCGCGAACGCGCGATGACCTGCCAGGGTTCTCAGGAATTCTACGTTTGTCGAGACACCGACAACGTTGTAGTCATCCAGCGCCCTTCTCAGGACTCTCAACGCTTCCGTACGGTCCTCGGCGTGCACGACGAGTTTCGCGATCATAGGATCGTAGAATACCCCGATCTGCGCACCTTGCGTGAATCCCTGCTCGATGCGCACAGAGGGCGTGATACGGAGCGAGCTGTCCGTAGCCGGAACCATATCAACGCCGGAACCTGAGGGAACAATGGATGGAAACGCCGCAGCGAATGTATGCGTGGGCTCGGGCGTAGAGAGGTACAGAAGACGCCCGGAATCGGGTAGGAAATCGTTGCGCGGGTTTTCGGCATAGATGCGGGCTTCAAAGGCGTGCCCAACGAGGGGTATCAACGATTGAGGCAACGGCAAAGCGTTTCCCGCTGCCACCTAGCATAACCACGATTGTGAGATCAAATTTCGACACCACAATTGAAAATTCCCACCTCCAATTGCCATTCCACGAGGTCGAGGCCAGTGATCATCTCCGTTACCGGATGCTCTACCTGCAATCGCGTGTTCCTAGGTATGGATTCAATGGAGCCTCTTATCGTTCATTTTGCATGATGAACGTACATCTCCATGAAATAGAATTTCGATGTGTCGTTATCGAAGATGAACTCTACAGTTCCAGCACCGACGTAGTTGACCGCATTCGCGGCGGCAACGGCTTTTGCACTGAGATCCGCGCGTAGCTCTGGAGATAGTCCAGGTGCAGGTGCCTATTGGATCATACCCGTAATGATCAATCAGTCATGGACGAGAGCACAACTACCCCAAGCAAGGAGCGATCTCTACCTCTTCGATGATTTTCTGATTTCTCCGCTGCACGGAACAATCCCTCTCCCAGAGACTAACAGTATTTCCCATCTGATCCGAAAATACCTGTACCTCGACATGCCTGGGGCGCTCGATGTATTTCTCCACTAAGACTGTTGCGTCGCCGAATCCCTTGAGTGACTCCCGTTGGGCAGATTCGAGGGACTCGAAGAATATCGCCGGAGAATGCACAGTCCGCATACCCTTACCGCCACCGCCATGCACAGCTTTGATAAGAACAGGAAAACCTAAAAGGAAAGGCATTAAGAGGGTGGACCGTACGCAATGGAAGGAAAAAGCACACCGATTTTCTGTGCTTCTTCAAAGAGGTACTGGGGATCTTGATTACTTCCGTGATAGCCTGGAACACATGGCACTCCGGCATCTAACAAGTTTCAGGTATAGAAACGACAAAAGTCGTATACGATATTGTTCAGTAATCCAAGTGTTCAGGAAGGGCGAGGAGCAGCATCGTACTGGACATGATTGTCTTTGATTCGCTAAATATACAGGAATGATAATTGAGCAAGCCGTTGAATCATTCGTCTGTATCAAGAGCGCACCTCTTGGAGCCCATGCTAATAATTGCATTCGCAGGAGGGCCAATAAAGACAATGCCTTCCTTGGCAAGCTGCTGAGCGAACTTTGCGTTCTCGCTCAGGAATCCATACCTGTTCCAAAAAAGGTCAGAAACTCCCAGAAGATAATGTGTTGGATTACCCGGGATGAACGGCCTATACAGCCAAGATGTCAATCCAGCTTGCGAGGCCAATAAATGCACACGAAAAAAAAAATACGCACCTGGGCGCCACTACGGTGGCAAACTTCAATAATCTTGTCCATACGAAGCTGAAAGGCATCCATTTGAGCAGATAAATTCGAAAATATGATGTTGGAACCCACATAGCTCTCGGACGAAGGCGCAGGACCAATGCAATACGCTTCGTCCGCCTTCAAATAAGATTCAGTATCTTGCAAACAGAATCTGGACGACGAGTCATACCAGTTGGACATGCAGTGAGTCTGCGTCGACTTCACTGTACACCGCGACGGTCCTGATCCCAAGTTTCTTGGCCGTACGAATGACGCGACAAGCGATCTCTCCTCTTCATGGATAGCGGTCAGAATGACGCGTGACAGCAACATTTAAAAAGGCCTTCACACCTATTTGCGATGAGAATCTTGTCAAAGTGAGGTTTCCTACCAGATGTCTTGGCTGAAAGGTTTCCTGCTGCATTTGTTGAGCTTCACACTATCACTTGATCAGGGTCTAGAAATTGCGCTCACCAGCTGCAGTAGCGAACCCGCGGAGTGGTGTACTCGCACCATCAATACGCTTCTGATAGTATCCCAGAGTGGCCGACTCTTGTCGCGTTCTGACAGCATTGAAGTGTGCCGTAGGTGCGGACGAAGGTATGGCAGACACGCGCACGGATGTTGCGGCAGCGCGTCGCAAAGACCGCGCACCGGCTGCAGCTGAAGTTCGAGAAGGAATCATGGGTATCTTATGTTCGTTGAAGAATCGGAGAGTAGGGAAGACGACGTATGGGTTGTTTTGTGAACAAGGGTTGCGTGCGGAGCATGAGATCAAGTTCCGGCAGTGCCTGTTACCCCGCATTCCAATCTCGTAATCCACCTTACAAACAGACTTTACTACTTACACATGATTTCCCGTATGTAGGCTGAGTACAGTCAAAGGCAGAACATGCAAGGTAAGCTTCACAGATGCGGGGAATACAGTCGCAAAGCATATGCAGAACCTGCGAACTTGAGCCTTGGAGTTAGATATCGAATTTCCGACTTGGGGGACAAGGTTTCCGGATCCGCCGAGAGATCAATGATCAACCAAATCATACCTGTACGCAACGCAGACTACAACAAATTCGGCTTCAAAGTTGTTATACATATCGACAATAATTCAATCCTGCTATTCCTCCTCCCCCCCAATTTCGCACGATATGCGTGAATATTCAGGCCAATTATGAGGAAGAACTCTTGATCAAGGTCTATGAAATCGATCCGCTTAGCATGTCGAACTTGTGTAGAAAGTAGCATCCCTACGTACCTCGAGCGCGTTGGGGTTAGCACCAACGACATCACCGAGCTTCTTTCCATCGCGGAAAGCAATGAAAGTGGGCATCTACACGCCGATTCGGCATGATGTATTGCATCAGACTATAACGCATCTGAGAGCGAAAAGCTATGATACTCACCGCACGTACGCCAACCTCCTCGGATACACCAGGCTGGTCGTCGACATCCACTTTGTAGAACTCGATGTCCGTGAACTCTTCCGACAAGCGCTCGAAGATCGGGGAGATCACACGGCAAGGACCACACCAGGTAGCCCAAAAGTCAAAGATGGTTACTTTGGTAGATGCGATCTTTCATGCGATGTGAAGGAGAAGTCCACAAGAAGGCCCAAGCGGTTACATTGGATTTTGAACATGATTAATTTTCGTACCGCGCGATGCAAAGATTAGATTCGACTTACCCTCTTGTGAAAATCTTCGAGAGAAGTGATTGCGGTGACAGTCATAGTGAGCAGTCTTCAAGATGGTAGTCTGAGAAAGTGTTCGAGTGTGTGTGATGGTGGACGAGGAGCGGTTATTTTTTGGGCTTATATATATCAGTCCTCACCAAGGCCAAAGATGGTGTTGAATTCGTCATCGCGATGATCAGCCTCAGAATCATCACGTGTAGCCTTGTCAAGCATTCCCGATTCCGTGTCCGAGTCTGACGAAGATTTCCCTCCCTCGCCCCGTCTCAACCATCGCACGCACAGGATTGGAATATGGAATTGCGATAGTATTTCTCATGGATCAAGACTCATTGAGAAAGTCGAACGAGGCGAGTATCTCTGTCGCTGATGAAGTCAGGCTGGATTTGTACGTAGCTACTCCCTGCTACTCCGAAGCGCTGAGTGCTCACAGGTGCTCACGCAAGTTGACTGCAGGTACCGCAATCCCGCCATCCACCCTGACCATGGCAGCCTGAGAACACTCAGTCAGCAGCTGATGCGGGGTGCTGACTTGTCTTGCACCATACTAAAGATATCACACCCATATGGGAGGCTCCAAAGCGGATCGCGAAATATCCTTTCCTAGAGGATGTTGCGGAGACTGCCGTGCAGCGTAGTCCAGCGACATTTAATTACCTGCAGGACTATGCGAGGCCAACAGGCGCCCACCACGATGTGAGTTTGATTCTGTCTGTGCCTGTCTACAGAAGCTCGATAAGTCAGCAGGGGTTTATACGGCCCACTTTTTTTTTTGGTTCTCCTTGCCTGTACTTAATCAGTAGGATCGCATCGCACAGAATGACTGTCTTCTTCGGATATCGTTACGGAGACTACGGCATCTCGAGATCCTTCCGCAATGTGCTAATTGTGCACCAAACAACCGCCATGTACCGACATCAATTACGGGATAGGAAGAGGTTTGTTTTCTCTCGATGAGCCTGAATATTGTTTGGCAGAACGCCATCAGGATACAATGCGGTCGCATCCACCGTAAATCAAGGCTGTCAGGAAATATGATCAGGATGGATGGACTTCGTAAATTTTGGAATTAGTACCGGGAGACGGCGAAGGAGTGCGCGAGCCCGCGGACTGGTAGGTTCAAAAGTTCACATACCTTTGAATGAGCCCTAGCTACCACAAATCAGAAGCGTGAGATTATCGTTCCTATCGTTCTTCACTTGCAGGCCATTAAAAAGCATGTATGTTCCAGGTACCCAGCCGTCATGCAACCCGCGGAAGATGAGCGTTGTATCTCAAGTCGACTTGGATACGTGTACACACAACGCGCAAGCCAATTCAATCGCGCAAGAGCAGACCTCGTGATACAATGTTCCAGAATCTTGATATGTAGCCAAGGCAATCTGCGATTTTGATGTTTAGGGGTGAAATGGTAAGGGGTGAAAGGTGTTGATCCCGTCAATTATAGGCCGTCTTCCGGGGCGGAAATCCCAAATCTCAAGAAGTGATGGGTTGAACCCAACACGCGTAATTTCTTCCGCCACCGCAATCTGATCTCTCCTCGAGAATATGGGTAAGCCTTCGAAAATTTTCTACACCAATTCCGCCCTTTGATTTCATCCTACGACTTCGGACGACCATGTGGGTGTGGAAACCTTTGGCATGCAATGCACTAGTATTGCATGATTCGGGTACTCATGAACAAGCCGGAACTAAATTTTGAAACATATCTCTGTTTCCGCCAAATGTAGGTCCATATGAGGCCTCGCCCAATCCATCCCCGGACCACTCTTCTTGTTCAAACTCGCAGGTCGGAACCAAACCCAACGCCACAGTATCGCACACTGCCTCTCCATCCTCTTTTCCGATTTGTCCGCGCTCGCGGACGGTCGGACGCAGGTTGGATGCGGGGTCGCGGAGATCGCTAATCTCTTTTTTTTTCTTCTTACCGGAACATTGCATTCTCTATCGTAAGCACCTCCATCGACATTGAAGGCAATTCTTTACCGCTATTCTCCTCCGCAGACTGAAACTCACAAGAGACACTGCTTCTACGGAAGGATTTTCTTCTGATTGGCGTCAAAAAGTCCCGTGTGGACGAATGAAAGAGAAGCGGTGGCGAAGGAAGAATGGATCCGACAATCTCGCTGATTCTTCGTTGGTCTGGAGCCGGGCGCATGGTATGCATTCACGCAAATCAATTATCTGAATCCGAGGGAGACTGCACTTTCGCCTTCTGCAACAGTTCTCTCGGGCCTTTATTTCCTTTCCAATTAACAAACCCCTCGCCTCGGTTAGCGGTCGAGTCGGTGCTACATGCGTACCCTGACTCATCCATTACCTGAGTTTGTCCAAGGTCTGTCTCAGGGCCGAGACGGGTAGGCTTTGTAGAATGCACGGCTGGTGCGACGGCCACGGCCTTGCGATGCCGCAGCACCACCTTGGAGCTCGACCCTCTTCATACGCTGTATGACAATGACCCGTATACTGCATACCCAGTCCTTGTTCGGAATTTCCTGGGTCCCGAATCCTTCCGTCCACGCATTTTGTGCCTCCTTGGAACTGACACTGTGGGGCTCCAAAATCGAATGACGCACTATCTGAGACATACAATTTCTCGGCAAGGCGTTGCAAGCACCGTCCAGTCTGATCCCAATTCCTCCCGGGAAATCCTGCCTACCTGGGTAGTTTCATCTCGACTCGCATTCTGACCCACACACCGTCACCCTTCGCGTCTTCCCCGCCGCCGTCCATCACTGCCAACCAGCCCATAAGGCTATCGCGTACCTCTTTTTGCGACCGACCGAGTCCTACGATACCGTCTGAGTCTCTTCCATTTTTTCCTTGCGTTCCAACGGTCCTAATCCGTCAGTGTGAATCCGAATCCGAATTCCACGCACGCTGCGAATGGACTCAGGACCGCGCCCTCCCCTCTCCACTCTCCACTCTCCGCGCGCAAAGACGCCACGACCGGTCGCCGCGTACCACAGTCATCGCCCATCCCGAATCCGCCCAGTCCAGTCCTACATGTACGACTGCCTGCCATACGGGTGCACGGTCAGGCGCGAGCTCTCATGACGGCGGCCCATATCTTGGTGTCTCAGACCGAGTCTCCAGCATGCGCAAGTGAGTAACGCCCCGCCCGACGTCCTCACCGCCGCGGTTAGACGGGTTCTACCTTCTGGGGTGACGCTGTATCATGGGTTTATTTTTATTTTTATTTTTTATTTTTATAACTTTCGATATCCTTCCTTTCCTTCTTCCTTTCCTTTCCTTCCTTCGAATTTGGCCGATGTGCACGTAAAAAGTTCACTTTGCAGATCTGAGCTTGAGACGGCGTGCGCGAGCTCGAGTACTTATCGACACAAGCGACTTGCGCACGAATGCGATTGCATATGAAATGGACATGTGTACGCGGGGATGGGATGTGTGAGAATGACGATGATGATGAAGGAGAAGAGGGTTTGCAGGTAGGGTCAGATGGGCAGATGCGTACATACATGGGTAGTTAGTTATGTACGCGATACGTCGAACAAGCGGTGTTGGATGACCTTCGTGAGCGCGTACGTACGTGGGGTCGAGCGCGGATGGAGCAACTGCGTGATTCCTAGAAGTCGAGAACCGGGGACCGAGGACCGGAACGCACACACAAAAGAGAGAGAGAGAGAAGGGGGTGCAGGCATGACGAAAACGCCTCGACGAAAGATGTGTATGTCGACGACGATCGACGCTATGGAGTTGTGGATTGGATGGATTTCGTTACGTTATTCGTAAAAAGCCAGTAAAAAAAAAAACCACGAATCACAACTCGAATTGGCTCTTTGAAGACGCCAAACCTCGAGTGACCAAGAACCAAAACCAAAAAAAAAAATGACGATATACGATAGGCAATACACGATACGCGATACGCGAGCACGAATACAGGGTGGAATACACTACGAGTAAGATGGATACTGGACACAATTGCAGGTGGGGACGCGACACGACAACGGAGAGAGAGAGAGAGAGAGCGATACACGAAGGAGACGGTTGGAGATACAGTGATGGTGATAGAGACAGAGGAAAGAGATGACGCAGGAAAAAGAAACAAGTGACAGATGGATGGGGTGGGGTAGAGTTGGATGGGGTACACGAGGAAAGCAAGTCGTCGTACGTCGTCATACGTGTCGTCGGTCGTCGTGAAAAAAAAAAAGAGAGAGAGAGAGCGATAGATGCGCAAAAAACGAAACGAGCAGGAAAAATCAAGAAAGGGACACCGGGGAGGGACGGCGACTCGACCCAGGGGCGGGGCTATGCCATCCCCCGCGCGCAAGGAGAGAAGAAGAAACTTCAATAGTCGTCGACGCAATAATCCTTGTGCACGCGCATGTGCTGGCCGAGGTTATCGTGCCTGCTAAACTCCTTGCCACACCCCGACACCGGACACTTGTGCGCTACACCACCCAAACCAAAAAAGCGCATCAGCTACGACGTCCCGACACAACCGAGCAAAAAAAGACGCACGCTTCTCGTTCGTGTGGATCGACCTCACGTGCCGCTTCAGATGCTCCCCCCTCGCAAAACACTTGCCGACACCCGACGACGTTGCACATGTACGTCCGCACGTTCTTCTGCACCCCGTCCTGCACCACAAACACCGGC
>SGPL01000811.1:0-11183 GCA_004802705.1 Bondarzewia mesenterica
CCTTGCGACAGTCTTGCGACGCCTCGAATTAATGTCTCTGATCTAGACCGCGAGGATTTCTGCAAAGTAGCTAATCTCAGCTCATCAATGACTCTGGAGTCACTGAAGGAAAATGCACTTACGAAAGCTACCCCGGCGTTCCCAACCGTTCCCTAAAATAACTGCGCACCCACCTCACCCAGCCAGAGTCTTTATGATATCCATCGACTGCAGACTGGTTCGAGCGACAAAATCGATTGACATGAGGCAAGAGTGAGGTGATAAGATATGATCCGGGGTTAGTGGCTTGAGTTCGTCACCATCATGATGGCCGGCAGCTTCCGCCAGCGCTAATTCCCGACTATTTGTAGCAAATTTGTAGCACCACTTTTTGCACTCCTCGGATTCCCCATCAACCACCATCTTCTCTCTTATTCGTAGCACAAAAATCAACATGGTCTCTTCTAGTGTTCTTGGCTTTCCCCGCATTGGTATGCACATTGATTTCTAAGCGATCAACGTAGTTTTTTTATCCGTTCCCTGCTAGGTGCCAACCGCGAGGTCAAAAAAGCTGTCGAGGCCTACTGGGCGGGCAAAATTTCTGCTGACCAGCTCACTCAGGCTGCGGCTGATGTGAAAAAGACCAACTGGACGAGTGTGAAGTCCAAGGGTGTTGATTTTGTTCCTAGGTTTGTACCTTCTATGCTGGCTTTTTGCCGATCTAAATATTTATTTTGCACCGTAGCGGCGAATTTTCCCTTTATGACCACGTCCTGGACCATTCGGCCGCGTTCAACGTCATCCCTAGGCGCTATGTCGGTCAGGGCCTCACCCCTCTTGATGTCTATTTCGCCATGGGCCGTGGTCGTCAGGCTGATAACGTCGACGTTCCTGCCTCTGAGATGAAGAAGTGGTAAGTAGTGCCATGTCATGTGCCTCGAACGCGTCTATTAACACGCTATCTTGATAGGTTTGATTCAAACTACCACTTTGTCGTCCCCGAGTTCTCTGAGGAGACCGAGTTCAAGTTGAACTTCAACAAGGCTGTCGAGGAGTATAAGGAAGCTAGGACTTTGGGTATCGAGACCCGCCCCGTTGTTTTGGGCCCCGTCTCTTTCCTCGTTCTCGGCAAACTTTCCAAGGAGGCTAAGCCTGGGTTCCAGCCCATCTCTCTCCTTCCCAAGCTCGTCCCTGTCTATAAGCAGCTCTTAGCCGATCTCAAGGCGGCGGGTGCTGATTGGGTCCAGGTTGATGAGCCTATTCTCGTCCTCGACAAGGCTGCTACTTTGGAGAAGGAGTTTACTTCGGCCTATGCAGAGCTCGCCCCTGTCGCACCTAAAATTATGCTCACCACCTACTTCGGCCGCCTTGACACCAACCTGACCTACGTCGCCAAGCTCCCCATCGCTGGTCTTCACATCGATCTTGACCGTGCTCCGACCCAGCTTGATGGTGTCATCGCTGCTGTCAAGCCCACCAGCATCGTCCTTTCTCTGGGTGTTGTTTCGGGTCGTAACATTTGGAAGACTGATTTCCAGGCTGCCTTGAAGTTTGGCCAGAAGGCCGTCGACGCTCTCGGTCAGGATCGTGTTATTATCGCAACGTCTTCCTCCCTTCTTCACACCCCCGTGACGCTTGAGTCCGAGAAGAAGCTGACTCTTGAGCAGAAGGACTGGTTCTCTTTTGCTTTGGAGAAGGCCGCTGAAGTCTCCGTCCTCGCAAAAGCCCTCTCTGGCTCTCAAGATGCCGAGGTTGCCAAGGCCTTGGAAGAGAACAAGGTTTCAATTGCCAAGCGCCGTGAGTTTGAGCATACCTCGGACGACGCTGTCCGCAAGCGGGTTGCTGCCATCACTCCTGACATGCTCGAGCGCAAGAGCCCCTTCGCTGTGCGTCAGGAGATCCAGAAGAAGCACCTCGATCTGCCCAAGTTCCCGACCACCACAATTGGTTCGTTCCCTGTAAGTTGTATTGTCACAATTGCTTGATGAAAGAAAAGACAACTTACTCATAAATATATCCAGCAAACGAAGGAAATCCGTGCTGCCCGTGCGAAATTCACGAAGGGTGAAATCTCCGAGAGGGAATACGAGGATTTCCTCAAGAAAGAGATCGAGAGTGTCGTCCGCTTCCAAGAGCGCGTCGGTCTCGACCTTCTCGTCCATGGCGAACCTGAGCGTAACGACATGGTGCAGTACTTCGGAGAACAGCTCAACGGTTTCGTTTTCACCCAGAATGGTTGGGTGCAGAGCTACGGCTCCCGGTCGGTCAACTTCTTTCCTGTACGTCACCAATGGTATTGATTTTTTGTCGACAGCTACGTACGTCCTCCGATTATTGTCTCGGACGTCAGCCGTCCTGGACCTATGACCGTGAAGTGGAGCAGCTACGCTCAGAGCGTCACTCAGAAGCCCATGAAGGGCATGCTCACTGGACCCGTCACCATCTTGAACTGGTCTTTCCCTCGGGCTGATGTCTCTCGTGAGCTGCAGTCCAAGCAGCTTGCGCTTGCTCTACGTGACGAGGTCGTCGACCTGGAGAAGGCTGGTATCCATGCCATCCAAGTCGACGAGCCTGCCATCCGTGAGGGTCTTCCTCTTCGTCGCGTTGACTGGGACGGCTACCTCAAGTGGGCTGTTGACTCGTTCAAGATCGCGACCGCTGGGGTCACCGATGCCCTCCAGACCCACTCTCACTTCTGCTACTCCGACTTCGACGACATCTTCCCTTCCATCCAACGTCTTGATGCTGATGTGATTTCCATTGAGGCCTCCAAGAGCGACCTCAAGCTCTTGGACACCTTCAAGCAATACGGCTACTCTAATCAGATCGGCCCTGGTGTATACGACATCCACTCCCCACGTGTCCCCGGCGACCAGGAAATTCGTGATCGTCTCCAGGCCATGCTCAAGACGCTTCCCGACTCTCTGCTCTTCGTCAACCCTGTCCGTCACCCCATTTTACCATCTCATCATTGAAATCAAAGACTAACGCTCTTTTTCCTTCAGGACTGTGGTTTGAAGACGCGTGGATGGAAGGAGACCGAGACCTCTTTGGCCAACCTCGTCTCTGCAGCTCGCTGGGCGCGCCAGACCTATGCTTAATTGGCATCTCCTTGCGCTTCAACAGCGTCCACATAACGGTTAACTTATCAGACAGCTCTCAACAGCAGCTGCTCTGTTTTGACCTTGGGTGGTAGTTGCGGCGAGATGATGATCCGGTCAATATTGGTGACCACTAATTACTTCGCGGAAAAGCTGGGCAGGGAAAACGAAAAATGAACTGGCTCCTGCGGCACCTCCGCCGGTCGCCTTCAGCAGGTCGACGAGGTAGGCGGATGGGTGCATCACACTGTGTCGTTGCGGTTGTCAGTAGTCTTGCGTAGTAGTATCCGGATTTCAACAATCCCGTGTAGCACTCCGAATAAATGTATTTTTGCGTTGTTTGACCCAAAAAAAAATTGACGTCCATTCTGTGTGATTCTACAGTGATCAGTACATATACATACTCCGTGAATAGATAAACATGCATCAAAGTAGTTTGGAAACATCTAGATATCGCCGTGGCAATTAAGTAGTCCTAACAGTGTTAATAACTGGTCGCCGCGGAGGCACCACCATCTCCTCATCAATAACAATTTCTGGCCCAGCTGGCATTCGTACACCCGGGTGAGATATCCCGTCACCATTACCCTCAATCCCGTTTTTTCGACGAACTATTCCGGAATCGCTCCCCAGTCGGAGAATTGACAACCCGCACTGACTCCCCCTGCGTGCCGATCCTGGTGAGTAACTGCGGCTCCGTGTGCCCGTTCGTGCCCATCGAGCTCGACGGGGACGGCAAGTTCATGCCATCGTCGATCCCGAGCGCGCGGCGCAGACGGCCTTCGACAAGTTTCGTCCGCCTGGTCTTCTGACTGCCGCGCCAGATGACAACCCCGGACGCGATGCCGCAGATAAAGCTGGCAGGGATGAGAAGTCCTGTCGACCATGCGGGGCGTGTGAATCTGGTGTAGGATGTCGGGGCGGTTGGTCGACGAACGTGCTTGGGAAATATGTGTACGTGTGATTGTGCTTACCGGTTGAGTCCCCACATCGTGCCGGCGAGCATTATCTGTGATACCATCCAGTGGTGAGATGATGAAACGTCCAAAGAAAACGATTGGCTAGTCGAGTCCTTTGAGCACCGCTCACCTGAAAGATCGAGTTGCCGTCATTCAAACAGCAGATGAGGAGCGCCTTGCTGTCAACGGGATAGTATGATTCGTCTACCTGCTGGCATTATGGTCTTTAACAGTGCACTCACTTTATGGGGAAAGCCTATCGAAAAGCAGGTAATGAGTATACAGATCTTGGTGACAAGCAGGAAGGGGTTTCGTACACGATGTGTCTCCGTTCCATGAGGCCGATACCACGTCTGCGATCTCATGAACTTTCGTTGTTCTATCATACATCAAACACGAGACGCCGATTTTGTCGGAGAACGGCATGTTCATTGGATAAGATCAAATCACGAGTGAAATGATGGATACTCACGATAATGCAAGTCAGCCTGTTCATGTTCTTTGAGAACGTGGACGAAATTTTCGTCGTACATGGGGTCGGGCAGATCGTCGGGGTCATATAGTTCTGGAAGACCAGTTTGCTTCCGGAGGATGCGCGTACGACGCTTATAGTACCATATTTTGTATATTCCTGTGCCAACTGAGATGGGGACAGGCTGAAAATCAGTGAAAGACTCACGGTAAGTATCTTGTACACGCCATGGTAGGAGGCCTATTCCAGTAACACAAAACAATCCTGAAATGCAGGTGGTCAGAACAAAGGCTCAACGAACAGGACTGGGCCAAGCTGACCATTCTCTATCTGGGAAGCCACCTCCACCCAAAATTGTTGCGTATTATAGTTGTGGAAGTTGATAATCTTAACCAAAATAAGAACAAGGCCAGCTCCCCAAAATACTGGAACACGGGAGGAGGCTGAGCACAGAGGGCGATGTTACTGCGCATTGCGAACTTACTAACTAAAAAACCATAGATCCCTGCAATAATCTGCGGTCGTGATACGTGCCTCAGCTTACAGGATGCTGATCATCAAGATGTACGAGCTTACACCAATTGCTAGAGGCGTTTCAGTAGCGGCTGAGACGAGATGGACGAGGATACGCACGGGTTTTGAGAAAAGACCAGACGCCTCGTAATATACGTCTGGTGGGAGACGGTCTGGTGAGCACATCCTTAACATGCCGATCCAGTTCGTCCTCTGTCCCGGCCTCGAACGCCGTCTCTTCGTCCCGCCTCGGCCTTTCTGGCAAGATGACGACAGGCTTGCGAGAGTAAAGAGACACAGGAGGGCTTTGTGCGATTGTCAGAACAGCACAACAAATATGATAAAAGAGAGCGCGGACATGAGGATAGAATTTGCCGCGTTTGCGAGGGTGGATACCGTAGCGACCTGAGGATCTACCAGGCCCAGTAGTGACTGTGAGTGAGAGATTGGATGTCAGAAGGAGCGCCTGCGTACCTATGACATCTAGGTTCTCTATGATATCATCATCGGGGTGCTCATCATCGTCCGTGCTCTCCTCGCTATAATCGTGCCGAAGGTCGTGCGAACTGCTGACTCGACGTAAGGGCCCTCTTTCATGAATAGCGTGTTGATCCTCCAGGCGAACGTCATTCTGGGAACCGTCGCTGGGAGATGTTGGAGACGTTGGAGATGAGAATATGCTGGTAATCCGTCTGTGTCGCTCTGCGTTTTCGCGTAGGAACGAAGATCTGAGAGAGGACTCCTGGACACAACGCGAGACCCTGTTCCCGTCGTGGAGTTGGTGAGGATGGGGAAGCGGCCTTTGCACTTCTGTATCTACATTGAGAGGTGGAGACAGTAAGAGACCTGTATCCGAGCGTGCTCTACGGCGTGAAACGTTTGAAGGGTGGACGGTGGGGGAAATGTCAGTGTCGCCGAGGGTCGAGTACCCACGCCTGCGAACTCGTACGGAAGTCATTCCTGGTAGTAAAGGAGGGAAGATGTTAAGAATGAGCGTAGAAGGGGATTTACATGAAGGCAAAAGCGAGGTGGAGTGGGAGGACAAGCGCGGTGAAGACCCGACGGCGTCAAACAAAGTCTGACTTTCACTCCGGGCCTCCGCTCACGTGCACCCCCCTCCCCACTTCCTTTCTGGGAACGCGTCTGACTATCTACCGCGACCATGTTCTCTGCTCTCGACGTTAATATCAGACCGGGCGATGGCCTTGGAATATTTAATCTTGGTTATTCCATACTCAAAGTGACCCCAGCTTGAGCTAACGGTCCTGTGTTCTAGGATCTTCCTTGTGGACAGTCCTAGACATAATGCGTACACAGCAGCATACCTTTCCGCATGTCGACGTCAAATACGACCCCGATTCATCCACGACTCCCATAATTCTACACATCCGTCCGCACCTCGATCTCCTGTTCTCCGGAAGACATCAACGACTGCACACTATATGTGTACGTCGACTTCGAGATCCGCATCCACCACTCACTCTCCGTTACAAGAATGCCGTCCTATCTTCGACCGACAAGGAGCTCCGGCGAGTGAGTGTCAGTAGAGCATTTGGACCGACATACCCTGGAAACGATTTACGGTACCCGGGGGTGTGGTTCAGCTTTGATGAGGAAGGTTTGGGTGAGGGCTTTAAGGCCGTGGCGAACCCGCCTGAGGACCGCATGCAAGAGGTCAAGCGCGTTCTCATATGCCAGACTGGAGTCGATGGTACTGAGCAAGATGCGCTTAATGAAGTTGATGTATGCTCGATCATGCACGGAGAGCTCGCAGAAGCAATAGTGAAGGTACATTCTTTCTCTCCCGAGCGTACCATTTTGGGGTGGATTCAGTCTCTTTGGTCAGGTTCACGACGGCGTCGTACTATGTTTTTATCCCACATCGACACCTCCCGTACATATACGCTTGGGAGTCACAACTTCTCAGGATTTGCTGTGTGAGCTAGGTCCACCACTACGGGTCTTTTACAAGGAGGACAATCGGATGGCAATCCACTCGCAGCATCGTGGCGAAGAGAAGGGCAGTGATTCATCATGTCCGTTGGTTTCTTCGCCGCGGCGGGTTCCCTGTTCATGTTGTTGCTTGTTCAGATTTCTACAATTACTTCCAGCACGGCATCGACTTCCTCATCTCAGGCACGACGCATGCTGTCGAGAAGATCATACTTCACTCCAACGTCGTAAGTATATTTCATCTACAGATGCCTCTTGTGACCTTTTAATGTTGTCATAGCCTGGAACGTCTCTGTTTCAGCGGTACAAGCGGTGTCCATGGCAGATTGAAGGCCGTCCCGAGGATGACGAAGACGGTACGTCTACTCACGTTGATTCACAGTGAACGCTGTAACAAGCTACCTTTCGTCTTCAAGATTCACCCCCACACATGAATTTTGACGAACGAGTTTGTCTCTCATCTCCTTGTTTCTTGTTGAGGCAGCTCACGCCCTCCGATGCAGGTGGAGACGATCAGCCATTTCCTGCAACCCGGCCAGACACCTCCGTCGATGCATTTCAACCGCACGGATGACGAAGACTCGCTGACTTTACCTAGCCCAACAACTAGTGAGAATTTTCCAATCTTTTACTTTGCCCTCATGAATGTCATACCATTTCATAGGACTGCTTGGTTTCGACGGCATCATACTTGAAGCAACACAATCCGCTCAAGTTGTATCTGTGACGCTTTTTTAATTCTCTTCACGTATTGACGATTGCTGTCTAACATCCGAATACTTACCTGCATAACGAACAACCATTAGCATATATATCTACGCAAGAAACTACATCCTTTGGTATACACTGTGTATCGCTACTGTACAATGTACAACGTGCAAGTCGAGTGCGTCAAACCGCATCGTAATACCAACCGCCCAATTATTTCTCGAAGATATCCGGCCAGACCTCCCTCAGCTGCTGCAAATCGCTCACGGCGACGATGGTACCCTGTCCGTTGCTGTCATCAGTCACTAGATCCTTGTCGCTTCCAATCTCTTTCATCTTGCCTCCCTCCATCGCATTGAGCCCTGTCTCGCGGAAATGCACACACCGGCCCCAGCCCTCGCGAATGGCGCCTTTGACGTTTGTCAGGCTGTCGTCGATGAAGAGACACTTGGCGGGGTCTTTCACGTTAGCCTTCTTAAGAGCCTGTGCATACGCATGAAGATGTGAGTGGGGATGAGAGAGAACAAGAGAATGAACGCACTCGTCTATAGTATTCGGCCTCGGGCTTGCATGTGAAGTTAGGCTCCGCGTAGTCGCAGTATATGAGCCCGTCTATCTGATCTTCAAGGTCCAAAATCTTGAGGACACGCTGCGCATGCTTATAACATATCCACGATGTGTCAAAGAGAAAAGTTAGGGTTGTAATTCTAAAAATGCAAGACTTACAGTGCGGTATGCGTTTGTTAGCGCCCAGACGCGCACCTTCGAGCGGTTGATATCCTGGAAAAGCTTACGCAGAGGTGGATCCGGTTGAATCATTTCCTCTAGCGGGAGAGAGCCATCACATTTCAGATCAAAATCTAGGGGGTCTGTGCTCAAGTAATAGATATGAGCGAAAGCCCCAAGAACATGTTTGGAGGGAATGAGTGAAAGGGTAACGGTACTTCACCTACGTCGTGATGCCGAGTTAGACCACGCAGCGCGAGACCGTATAGGGTGTAGTACTCGTGATGCAGCTCAGACGCTTCTTTGTCCGAGATGCCTAGGGTAAGGAAATAGGCTGGATATGCGGGAGTCGATGCATCAACGGCGGAAGAGTATCTGTGAGATTCATGCTACAAACCGTGGATGCGCGTGCCCATGGCCTCGGATATTCTTGAGCTCGCAGAGTAAAGCGTGTTATCAATGTCAAAGAACGCTACGAGTCGGTCATCTGTCGCAACATCAATGTGGTAATTATCCAGAGATCGGGACGGAGTTGTCGAATGCAGGTTACCATGAGTCTGTTCCACGGTCATTTCGTTGGAGGGGAGCGGGGGTATAGAACTGGATGCCTTGACTCAATTCTAAAGGAAAATAAGCGTGCGTTGTGCGTTTCCGAACGTGCGTTGAGCCGTGTCTCAGTCGTGGAACTGACGAAAGTTATCCGGGCAGGAAGCTCGGAAGGTGTCTGGGTGAGAGTCTGTTACGACCAAGTGACGATTCTATGAGGTCCGAAGTCTATATTGGGACTTGATTTCTCACGGATAGTCAGACCGAACTCAGCCGACCTGGATAGTGAACTCTGTAAGCGTATAGACGTCCTCAACAGCAACCTCAAGATCCACGATTGTGAGCACCATTTCTTGTCGTTTTCATGTTCCTGCGGTGTCCAAGAGGCCATGGATGTGTGAGGATGCTGAGGAAGTGGAATTTGGATGGAGAAATCAGGATGGATGGGTACATGGCTGGGCGGATGGACTTGTCACGCATATCTCGCGATATACACCAGTGAGGCTTCATTTCGAGTGTACTGACACTTTACGACTCCAGATGGCCCGCAGCAAGGAAATCGTTCCCGGTGTCGGGCGTCTGTCTCGCTCGCAGGTCTTCGCGCGGCGCGCGCTCTACAAGGGCCAGAAAAAAACCGACAAGCCCGCCCCTGCTGAGGCTGCACCAACGAAGGAGGTGCAGGTTGGAGGCGAAAAGAACGGCAGCACGCGCCTTGTCCCCACATCAAAAGCACCCCGCTTCTACCCCGCCGAGGACGTCCGTCTGCCGAAGAAGAGCCGCAAGACTGCAAAGCCCACGAACCTCCGTTCCTCCATCACTCGCGGCACTGTTTTGATTTTGTTGGCGGGTCGGTTCCGGGGGAAGCGGGTCGTGTTTTTGAAACAGTTGGAGAGCGGGCTGTTGTTGGTCACCGGTCCTTTCAAGGTCAATGGTGTTCCCCTTCGTCGGGTCAACCAGGCCTATGCCATTGCAACTTCGACAAAAGTCGACCTTGGCGACTTCAAGGTGCGTGGGGGTGAAGACAGGAGACTTGGTTCTTGTCGAATTAATCCTGAGATATAGATCGACGACAAGTTCAACGACGCCTACTTCGCCAAGGCCGCGAAGAAAGCTTCCATCTCGGCAGAGGAAGAGTTTTTCTCGGAGGGCAAGCCCAAAGAGAAGGAGCCGTTCCCCGAAGCCAAGTCGTCCGATCAGAAGGAGGTCGACAAGGCTGTCATTGAATCAATCAAGAAGACGGAGAACTTGGCGAAGTACCTGAAGGCGAGCTGGGGACTCTCCAAGGGTCAATACCCTCACCAGCTCGTTTTCTAGGGATTCGGAGTGGGTTGTATGCGTTATGAGGGGGTAGGAGTGTTCGTTGGGCGCATGTTCCACTAGGAGATATGATATGCTTGTCGTACCCACGATTTTTTTCTTTCACGCAATCTTTATCTGCATCTCCATCGTGAGCCCGTTGTAATTTTATCGAGGCGACGCCTGCACCGATTCAGGCCTCTTGTTGTCTGCTGCCATCACGAAATTGTCGTGACGTAAAACATGCTCTCAGCGCACTGGATGCCGATGAACACCTGAGTCCACGAACTCGATGTTCGTGGTCAGAAGTGCGCGCGTGAACGCCTTCCACAACGCAGCTCGACGACCACATTTTCCATCACGCGTTCAATCGAGGAATATCGGGTCGACGATACAAACACTCTCGGATGGCTTCCTAGACTTGGCGCAGGCACTCCCTATTCCCCCGTCCTTACCTCCGTACTCGACTACGATAATTTTGGTGACCATTGCCACTCGCCTAGCGTTCACTGTACCATTCTCTGTCTGGGTGCGTATTCTTCTTTTGAATCTCATGGGTGATATGACGTGCTGATCTGCGTAAGACTTTCGTGCGTTCAGGGAAAAAAAACGCCAATGGAGGGTCGAGGAGGTGGTGGTACCGCAGCTTCAGCTGGAGAAACCTGAAGTGGAGAAGCGGATAATATCCGAGATGAAGAAGGACAAAGTGCGCGGCACCAAAGACGAGCTGCGAGAGATGTACAAAAAGCGAGTGCGGGATGCAGTTGAGTGTGTTCACTTCACCTGTCCGTCTCTTCGCCCACTCAACAAAGTCTGCCCGCACAGCTGACCGCCCGTCGAAAACAACTTTTTTCTGAGCACCGTTGCACGCCCATGCTCACCATGCTCCTCCCGCCGCTCACGCAACTGCCGCTTTTCGCCGGCACCTCC
>SGPL01000812.1:0-11179 GCA_004802705.1 Bondarzewia mesenterica
TTATTCGTTCGCTGGCCTTCTCGCAGATACGCGGAGTGCCTTGAGACGCGCGATGGCGAACCGGGAACAGATGCAAATCGGCATCATGAACAAAAATCGTCTTGTGCGACGCCATTGATGCGACTTGCAGGGTGCGCTACAGGCAGCAACATCCTGATTATGAGGAACCAATGCATAGTGCACATGCCACGCGGTAGCCAGTAGGAATTGCTCAAGAAGAGCTTGCCTAGTCTCCGTGGCTGACCATACAGAAGACAGTCGTTCTGTATTAAAGGTCTGCTCCAAAAATGATGCCCCTGGCAGGCGGTCCCCTTTCGGCGTTATCCGAACAAATTCAAAGCTTTTTGCTATCACGTGTGCTGTAGAGAATGTAATGCTGCTTATTCTGAGAGTAATCATGCTTACAGCATATGCAATAATAATCTTGTAGGACAAGATGCTTGAGGATTATGTGCCATGCTAAGGGCAAATTTCCGCACATGCAAGCTCTCGAACAAATATGTCTTTTCAAGTATTCACTCCGGAAAAAGTATAGCTATTAAAATCTAATTTTTCCTTCATGAATTGACAAAACAATTGATCCAATTCATAGCCCCCAACCAAGCGAGCGAGGCAGCGCCGCGGTAATCGCACGGATAAAGACAAGCTACATGCAATTCTCGGTGCAATTGGAGATGAGCACTGGACACTGGGAGAATTCCTTCGGCAGCTATTCACAGAGACAAAAGGACAAAGTGAACGGCATACCTCGTATGTTTCGAAATTCTTGTCTAGTCAATCAGCTGTCAACGCAGGTGAGATTGTGCATTTGATGTACAATCACAAATATGGGCATCCGCCCGCTGGCCATAGCGAGTGAGATAGCTATTTCTTGTGCGACACGTCCCCCAAAAGTATCAAGCATGGCCAGCCAGCAATGGCAACCTGGGCACTTCAACTCATTATCCAAGCGACTGAAGAAGAAGCTACCTACTTGTGCTCAAAAGATGCTGGCCTTCGTGTCCGTGCGACTCGCAATTATGAGATGCCAATCATAAATCCACCTACAGATCCAGGTCATTCGGGTATATCCTCCATTGTTGCTCCCAGTGGTGTCTCTACAATGATGGATGGAGTGAGCGCACTGCCCGAAATCGATGGCGAACCGGCCATCGCACAACTCACCCTACATAATAATGCCTCCATTAGGCCCATTTCAGACTTGGATACAGAGGTAGTACTCACTTCTGTGGACCGTGACTTGGAGCATTCTACCACCCTCATGCAGAATGGGACAATGAGTTCTGCAATGATGGTGGAGGAGGAGGATGCTGAAATGACGGATACTTCACATACTCTCCTTAGTGTGGCAAAGAATCATGCGGTTCAGTCCATGCCAAGCACTTCAAGTGAGCAAGAGGGTTCAGCTCAAGTTGATGGCATGGACACTAGCAACGGCACAAGAGTGACGGGACAATCAGAGCAGGCCTCATCTGAGCCAAGGAAGAAGAAGAGCTCACCGTCATCTGATCCACTGATCTCATGGGATATTATCGACAAATTCTCCATCGCAAAACTGGCGAGCAAGTTTCGTATGAAGACGCCTGTCATCTGGTCAATATTGTCTCGTTTTGTGCAGTCTCCAGGTCCTACGCAAGATATCTATCGGTCAAATGATATTGTGAGTGTTTGTTTGTTTTTGCACTGTAGACTGAACTGAAAGAAGTGAAGGTTCTCACCGGCATCATCAGTGAGCTGGCATTTACAAGAAACTCCTGGACAAATTACTTTCCCATATGTCGGGCAATTTCCATGTTCAGAACTCAGGCGCATCAGTCTATGTATCGCATCGGCAGTCGGTTAGGTGACTGTGTCACTTATACTACAGTACGAGACGCACTGGTAATAATGGCCAGTGCTGAGCGTGAGAGATTCCAAAGTTGGTGCAAAAACTCGGAATTGCGACGAAACCTGTTGGTGGTCATCGATAATGTCCAAGTGTATGCCCGCAAACGTACCCACTACATTGGCAAGGAGAACAAGATGATAACAGGGACAGGGGCAACAGCAGTAGAAATGGAGGATTGTGCACCAGATGCATTCAACCTCAAGCCGATATTAGACCGCCTGCACGAAGGACGTCGTGCGGAACTGTCAGCCGATTCGATTCTGGTGGACATTGACTGGGAACATCTGCGACGAGTTCAGATGTACCATTGGCTTGATGCCTTGGTATTCTACATACCTGCACTGGCCGGCTACTGAACAGAAGTCACCAAGCTCTTTGCTGAGAAGACACGGAAGCATCAAATAAACCCTAATCGGCATACCAAGGTTCACCCGTTGGGCACGAACTCAGCAAACGAGGTATCAACGCAAGGAATGAAGGAAGCACTTACCGATTTTCTGGAGCAGCTGAGTATCAATGACGAAAATTTGGGCGAGCGGCTGGTGTTCTTCTCGGGTGATGGTAAATCCTTTGAAGGCATGCACACCGTCAAAAAATATCTGAGTTCGCAGCTTGGAATGTTCACCTCCTTCCGGTTTTTGCGCCCCGTTCTAGAACTCTGGCATACGAAATGGACAGACCTCAGTCAGATTTGCCGCACACACTGGGGAGTGGGACATACAACTACTGATCCCTCAACGTTGGGATACATGGCCGCGCGGTCAATAGTCTGACACCATCTGACTTGGCCAAGGTAGATTTTTATGGCAATGCTCGACTGATCCAGGTTGTTGTCCATGGGCATATCTTACAGTGTTGGGAGTAAGTGTCAATTCTCGGAGTGCACGAGTTGCAGATGCAGATGCTTATCGTGATGCTGTCTAGGCAGCATGTAGGCACACAAGACCTTATCGCACATTATGCCTAACTCGCCGAAATTGATGCTCTGCCCTCTCTGCAAATCCTACTTCAAGACGCGGATCTGTTATCACGGCGCTATTGTGGATCAAAGTCATTCATACGTGCCTTGCGGCCGTCCAGAAACGCACATTTAGATGACGTACCAGAAGGACCTGCATGGACTGCCGGTCAGCCAACCACAATACCCTCACCAACAAACGACAGTGCCGAGCCATTCTATGGTGAAACAGCACCGCCCAAACAGTTTGATGGTGATTGGCCGCTTGCCAACTGTATGATGTTAATGCGCAATGGGATCTGGTTCCTGGAATATTGCAAGGCCGTCGCATTGGGGGATATTGGCCGGACCTGGGAAGTCATCAAGCTGTTAATCTTCACCTTTGCGGGAGCAGGCAATACAAACTATACCGCCTATCTGGTCGAAATGTACTGCAACATCACTTACGACTATCCGGAGGCGACCCGCGAGGCATTATTCAATAACTGGCTGGTCAACTTACAGGGCCAGCCCGGCCACTTCCTCGAGCTGGATCTGATGCAAGAACATTTTAACTTCTGGCTTGAGGAGTTAGCGCAGCACAAAGGAAAAGAATTCGATGATGACTGGTACCGGGAAGTCCTGTCGATGCATGTGCATCACTTCATACGCCTTACCAAGGAGATGGAGGCCAATGTCAACCTCAAAGAACGCCGTACAAATCACGTTGAGCCGCACATGGACAACGAATTGCGCGAGGTCATTCGTCTTTGCCGCGAACATGATCTTCATGTGCGACGCCAGGGCAGGGACTGGGGGTTCCACGTCTCAGATGATCAGACATTGGGGTATAACCTCCTCGCACGAGAGGGAAAGATGGACGAATGGATTGCAAACGCGACAAGAGATAGGGACAATCGTGACGCAAAAATCAACGTAGCTAAAGCCTGGGAGGCCGATGCAGAGACTTACTTACACCTGCCGCTCGCGTGTGTGGATGGACAAATCAACATGGCGAGCTAAATCATCCACCCTTGTTAGTTAGATTATAGTAATCAGCAGCCATGAACATACCATTTATATCTTCCAGCGCTGGCGCCGTTCATTGCCACCAACAGTGTGCGACACACTGGATGCTCGCTTGCGGCCTCTGACTGGAGTGGGCAGAGCATTCTCATCCGTGATTGCTCGCACTGCCGATGTGGGCAGCTCGATGGCCTGGCCGAGTCCATAGGTTGTGTTGACGCTATGCTCGCATGTTCGTGAGAGCGGTGCCATCAGTCTTGTCTCCGCGTGAGCGCGAGCATTGTGGTTGGTGATTGCACGCACTGCCAACGTGGGTACCTCGATCGCGCGGGGCCCATGTGGCGACGACAACAATGGTGTGCGATGTGGCGACGACAACGGTGTGTGAGTCGCTGTACATGTCGTTGACGCGCTCTGGCTTTCTGCAGCCTTGGCAGCATCAATTTTGCCTGTCAAAGCGTTGCACGCATACAATTGTGAGCCCGACGAAACATGAGTTGTAGATCAACTTACGTTTTGCCTTCTGACGCCTCGTCTTTGCCCGACTCTCGTTAGCTTGTCGGCGTGACTCTGCTCGTGCGGCATCGAATGCCTCGTTGGTTGGACCAATGACGTCGAAGAGGCGATGCCCGTATGTGGGTAAGTGCTCCCAATTCGAGAGGAGTCCGGCTAGTAGATCATAGGTGCGTATCATATGAAAGTTTGCGATGACCTGACGTCGCAGAGGGAGAGGGATAAGGGAAGTGGGAGGCCCGAGTTCAAACCGAGCACCATCCTGTTCCATCCAAAGCTCCTCGCACACCTCATCGAGAGCTTCGTTGGCCTTGCCAATCATCGCCTTTGTCAGCTTGCGATACATGGGTGCGGCGCTATCCTCTTCATCGGCATCCATGGCAGTCGATTGAGCAGAATCCAGAGTGACGGCTGTCGGCAGTGTTGCATAATCAAAAGGTAAGGGACAAGAGGCAGGAGGGGTGGGAGATGAGCTAGCAGAAGGTGGGGGAGGTGGCAGATGGGTCATGCAGCTCGAACACGGTAAGTCACGGTCTGCCTCGATGCACGTCTTTTGAGAAGCAGATCCAGGACTGCCAAAGATCCGGTTGAACTCGGCGACAAGACACTTCTGATTGATGTGACACTGGACAAGACCTCTCAGCAGTACGTCCTCAGTCCGTTTCTGTTGTGTACGTGCTCCCTTCTCCAGCAAAGCCAGGTCGTCTACTGCTCGGGCATTCCCCCCCTTTACCGTTTGAGCACTCCGCTTCGCATCCTTCGATCGTGCAGAGAATCTTGTCATTACCTCACCATCTGATGTGTAGCCATTGTCGTTATCCTCATCCTCCTCGACCAACTTCACGATGGATGGTTCAATGTAAGTAAAGCCTGCAGAAATTTTTGTGTTGGGGTCACGACCCGCGCGCCCATTCTGTTGCAGAATTGCTTCCGCAGAGTCCGGTAGGCCTAAATTGATGGAAGCATCGACTTTTCGAAGGTCCACACCCATTCCAAACTTGACTGTGGCCACAATAACGAACGTGTCGGAGTCTTCGCGGAATGCGCGAATTGTCTCCGCATTATCCTTGTCGAAAACGAGTGAGTTGTACATCCGAATATTCCGAAACCGCTCATCGCCGCTCGGCCGTGTGCGCCACAGGTATGATGCAACTCGGTATCCCAGATCAATTGTAGGGCAATACACGAGGACTTTCCAGTGACCACTCGCCACCCAAGCAATATCTGGAAATGAAGCTCCATTCAGTGCGTGGGTTAGTGTGCGAAAAACAATTCGCATGTTTGGTCGCTCGCAGGTCCGACGAATTGACTTGTAGGAGCCCGCTCGAAATCCCAGCAACCGCAGTAAGTCCCCTTGTGATCGCGTGCTTGATATGGCCGTCATAGCAAGTACTGGAACGCCTGCGCGCAGGCGTGCGCGCACCCAGCAGATCTATAGGTAAGCCTTCCAAAAATCTGACCCCCAAGGAATGACAATGTGCGCTTCATCAATGACATAAAGCACGATGCTATTGTGGAAGGTTGGAGTGCGTAGGATGTTGTCAAATTGGGGAGAGGTGAGCCGTTCCGGAGATACTATCACCATGGAATAGAGACATCTCTGAACATTTCGTAGAAGCTCTTCACCTCTCTTCTTCGCTTCTGCAATAGTCTCTTTGTCCAATGAGACTGCAGATACCCTCATTCTCTTCATCTCTTCCACCTAGACATAACAGATAAGTGAAATTTGTTAGAAACCGAGATGTATGCGCGTGCCTAACCAGACTCTCAGTCCCTCAGTCACAATGAAAGCGACTCGATTGCGTACCTAACCGGACTCTCAGTCCCTGTACAATAGGTACGTTAGTATGTATCGTAGTGAGTGTGTGAATGAGATCTTACCTCAGTCACAATGAAAGCGACTGAGGGATGTACTCGTAGTGTGCTAGGTTTATATATCGTCCGCCCATGACCTGTCCGATGCCTGCTCCCAGTGACGTATCCTCCTACTGTCACGATACGTCCACCCGATGACGCTTTGCTCTCGCGCATCTGACCGTGCATGTGTCAAACTCCAATAAAATTGCCCATTGAATCATATGAAATACAAACCTGACTGCGTGCTAAATCAGTCAATGGGGTCACCATCAGCACCACAGGATTTTTCACCAATGGATCAAGACCATGGCGAGATAAGTCGGGGTCACGAAGAAGCTCATGACGGAGGAGAATGTGAAGGTATGCAGCCGCTGTCTTTCCATCTCCGCAAGCAGCAACAACAAGCTGATCATGCCCATCGAGGATGTTAGCTGTGCTTTCGACTTGCCAGTCATGAGGGCCTGCGGGCCATTGGGGAATCAAGGTCTGGAGTATAGATTTGATAGAGGAGAGCCCTTCTGGTGATGTCCAATTTTTGGGAGGCGGACGGGCCATAGATTACTGGTTAACACACCGACTTCGTTGATCAGACGCGTCTCGGTGACGGCATCACGTGCATATAGTGACGAACTTAACATGACGTTCGCGCTTTTGCTGATCATTTTTTAATTACGATCTTGCGTGCATAGCTCACATGACAGTGTCCTAAAAGGGTATATGGCGACCGCCTGCGAGATCGCTCATTTTTGATTCAGACTAACCAAGTTGACCATCAGCGCGAACTCAACCTCCAACTGTGTTCTCTGGTTCATTGCGATCCTCCGGGGCGCCCTTCCTGAGCTGAAGACGCTCTGCGTTCACCTCCGAGATGCCACAACCGGTCCCATTCGTTTCTCTCCGCTTCTTCGGCTCGTCAGACAGAGACATGTGGATGGCCGGCCGTTGAAGAACGTGGTCATACACGACGAAAGGTTGAAGGGGCGAAACTTGTACACCAAGACGCTCAGGGGGATCGCCAGTTACGTTGATACTTTGGAATGGGACAGCTCGCCTTCGCCTTTCAAAAACTCGAATACCGGCTCTGTGTACGCGAGTATCCCCGATGATCTGAGAAGTTGGAATTGGCGGGATGAGTTCAGATATTGATCAATGACTGTCTTCCATTCGTTCGTACTTCTCATTGATCATCGTCGCATTCATGGATTTCACGAGCATCTCTTTTTTCTTATCTTTGCTACCAGGCGGAAGTACTGCGCTCACTCCACGCATGTATCTACCGCATAATCGGGACGCGGTGTAGCGGATGCGGGTTAGGGTTGCGCGCCCAGCAGGACTTGTCGCAAGCTCATATGCTCATAGATCTTTCACAGACTGTTAAATATGTGCTAATCCCACTATCTCAGACGTATTTAGGACTTTTCATGATTTCTGCGCACATCGCAGTGGCTAAAGCTTATGCACCCGTCACGCCTACCTGGTCCTCTGAGAATCTGGGTGTCCACTGGCGGTCGTCAGTATACCATTTCCTTTTTGTCTCATAGATACCATCAGACACAAGTAGTACATTGGATTGCTACTTATACATTCTACTATGTACTGTCTATAAGTACCAGGCCACTGCCAAACAAGTGACAAGTCCATCACAATATCATTGAAGACTGACTCAACACATCCAACAGCCGAGGCCTTCCTGCAGTCTGATTCACCCACAATACTCAGTCTCACCCTTTCACGACGCAGCAATGATCGTGCTAAGATCAACAGCCATGGTCGGACTCTGAGTCGCAACCATAGCCCCTGCAGCCGTCGACTCTGGGGGTGCCGTGGGCAAGCGATCCTGTTTCGCTTCGAAGCTCACACGGAGCGATTGTCGACGGTTCGTCGTGCACGGTCCAATAGCCAAAAAGAAAAGGAAAATCATGGTGGGCAATGGGCTTCTTCCGCTCTGGTTGAATTGAAGGTAGACAAGCAAGGGACTCGCAAGCTCAGCATCGCATTGAAGAATACTGATGCAAGGGTGAACGGTCATGTCCCAAATCCAGGAATTATTTGAATGTTTGGGTGCGGGGCTGGAAACCGAGATGGTACGCACTCGTTTCATAAACCTCGTAGATCCCGGTATAGACACCATGTTCGTCGGCACGGTAGTGTACTACGCAAATCGGTAGTTCCACGACGACGAGAGGAGAGAAAAGTTAGTACTGCAATTTAATTTGAGAGTCAGAGATTATGGACGTACCGCAATGATCTTGCTCACCTTGAAGGCGCTAAATTTACAATTAGCCGTGTTGATGAGGAATGCAAGTCTAAACTTGATTGGAAGAGACTACTACCAGAGATGGCAAGAACAGACAGACAAACGGTGCTCTCGATTTTTGATTTGCGCACTTGGGAAACGAAAGGATGTTCAGAGGCAAGCACGCACACAATTGGAATAATTGAAACCTGCGGACCAACACAAAATCATCCCATATTCAATAGTCCCGTTGGAGAATGCCTGAGTCTCGTCACTGAGCTTGCAGAGTTTGGCAAATTCCAGGGGGATGTTCAAGATATTATAAATCATAATGGATTGCCCCAACATGGAGTCAGCATGAAGTTAGCTGTACAGTTTTGTTCCGCCAACGAGACCTCCTGATTCCCCGTTTACGCGTAGACTGCTGACCGAGTCTCTAGATAACAGTCACAGTGACGGACAAGTCCATTACTGCGTATCTACAGTCTTCGCGGGCTATGCAGACGAGCGAAACCGCGTGTCCTGCGTACACGCTACGGGGGGAAGGATCGCGGCTGCTGCGGTCCCAATATATCCATCAACTCACCGCTTCACTAGACGCACTGGGGCCGCTCACCTTGTTGGCCCGTCATTTCCTTCATATGCGCAACAATCACATCACCCCTCGTCACATAAAACTCGTCCCGCAAGTAATAGAAGGAAAAGCCGTCGTCGTGTTCGTACTGACGACACTCATCGTCGTGACCGAACAAAGGCCAAAAGGTGTCGCCGACGGCGCCGACCGTCGATTTGACGCGAGCGAGGAATATGGCAACATCGTCCCCGCCACTCTGTATCCCAAACGGAAATCTGGTCAGCACCGATCTTCCCTCTTACAAGTCAAGACTAAATATTGCAACCGACCTCGCCCACCCAATCTTATTCTCCGGATATATATGCCTGATCCGCTCCATGCGCAAATCATACGCCATTCTCCAACTTGTATACATTGGCAGGACAAAAATGATCCGAAAACACGTCCATCATCTCAACCTCCGACTGTCCCGAGCCCTCACAGATCCCATACGTACCATCAAAAGTAGCGGCTCAGGCGCCAGACCAATCTCCTACGTCCATTGCGGCGACCCAGACCCATCGTCTCACAGCACTGCCGACAGCTCGTTGCCTCATTCCCACCCGAGGATCGTCGGGTCGTCTTTGTACGCGATTCCCGTGTACCGATTGAACTAGTCGACGATGCTTGTCGTGTTGAAAAAGTACGCCCCGATGTCCGGCGGCGTAAACGACGAACACATACTTCAGCGTCCGAGAACTCGTAGACTAGAGGTGAATGAAACAGACCAGTTGTAATTGTCAGTCAGCGGGATTCAGCAGCTTGCAAGAGGCGGTATACCCGCGCAGCGAGGATTGAGCTTGACAATTCGCTCTTACTGACCTAACCAGAACAGCCGGTATGGGCCCGCTCATAACTAGCTCACACCTACGTCACCGGTTCAGAACGCTTTCTATTTTGTGATCCCACAAGATCATACGCCAAAGAGAAAATGAGCAAACTGTCAAGCTTTGAGAAAGACCTTGTAAAGCATCCACTTACACATTTCCACCTAACCGAGTGAATTCGGGACATATCGATTATGCCGCGGTGTGGCCCTGGTCGTACAGTCCACTTCGGCCGATGGTCGTTCCGCTTTCAAGCTTGACGTCATTTCATCCTCTCTTCCGTACCAAATCTTGAAGCTGAGACAACGACCGTCCTGCAGAGGCGATGGTTGGAGTACACGGCCGAGTCCTGGAGAAGGACGTTAAACACGAGCGCGCCACGTTATAAACGTCTAGCTACGCACAGGGATAGAGGTACTCTCAAGTTGGGCGCCGCAGTTTCGATGGGCGCGAAGGTGTGGAAGCCTCGCACCTGTCTAGGGTATGCGCATTTAGACCATGTCTTGAGTGAGAAGAAAAACGGACACACCGGCTCCAGATATCGAATCTATCCCTGGGAAACGGTCTTTGAGCTCCCGACGTGCGTCTATTCCCGGTGCACGGTCAAAGTGGGCATAAGGTCCAGCGACAGAGCGACAAAGCCGTACGCACCCGATGCTTTCAAGTATGGCTCTACGAGCCTGAACCTGTGTGGCCCAGTCCTTGTACGTTTTTCTGACCTTCGACTCGAACCAGTGCCTGTTCTCTGGCCTAAGGCTCGCCAGCACTGCGGCATGCTCTGGTTCAAGATCACCGTTCGGGAGGACACGAGGGTACGCCCTGAGCGTGTAGAGCCGTATGTAGCTGATGAAGCCCTCTAGCTGCTGCGTCAGCTTGCCGTGTCGGAACCCGATAGGTGGATCGAGGATTGTTGCAATCATTGAATCCAAGAACGCGGTGCGTGTTGGGAAACGTAGGTCAGAGTTGGCAGGCGAAAGCGGGGGGACGAGGGAGACGGAGAGAGTGTGGTCACAAACGTCGAACGAGAAGTATGATGAGGGATGGATGAAAATGTCGGTGGGATCGTCTTCGTGCCGCGCTGACTGCGGTGTTGTCAGCTCGAGCGCGACGGAGTCAGGGTAGCAGTTTGGTTGACCACGGTCGAAGATCTTATGTTCCAACCAGTAGGGGTGCGGACCTGTCAGTCGTTTTGTAAGGCAACCGAGAAGAGATGACGAGCACGGCCTTTTGGACATCCTCGTCAGGAACAAGGAGTTGAAGCGCGAACAACTCGGTGGGGACG